>JAQGAP010000868.1:0-25630 GCA_034697805.1 Orchesella bifasciata
CATTTTCAGCTATTTCTCCATTATTTTCATTATCCATGGCTAATATTTCATTATCATGGCTTTTTAACATCATTGGTAGAAAGACATGTTAACGTATTAGGAATTCAAATGCAATTTTTCTAATAGGAGGAAACTAATCGGAAGAAATCTTCTTAAGCTTCAGCTTTCAATCAATCAGATTGTTTGTTTCTCTTGCATTTCCCAAATAACCCAAATTGGTTTTTGAATCGTTTATCCTTGATTTGAATCTCCGCCAAGATATGCAGTCTTTTATCTATTGATTAATGGTTTGGGAACTCATCTCACTTTTTGCAATTAGCACATATTTTAACTCACTCCTGGCGATAAAATCGGATTAATTAGTGAGCTAATGGTTGTTCATGCTTGCTCAAAACATTTTATTTCATAATATAATCCAGAATCGTTTATTATCGATTACACACTGTTGAATGGTGAATGCCATTATTGCTAATTGATAAACCAGTTGATTGCTCATAATGTCATTGCCTTTATATTCTGAAAGGAAGGCGGATTATCAAGCCTTAATGGACTTTGTTTGAAAAGCCTATTTGATAGTTATTCTTGAGTGATCTGATCTCTCAAGAATAAATATTAGTCAACATTTTCCCAGCATTCAAGGATTATAACACCTCGTTCCTGGTTCTCGAATTATTTTCAATTCCAATCTGTTTTATGACTGCTTTCGGTAAAAGAATACTTAATTGCTTTTAATGGATCAACTGACTGCAACATAATGGAGTGGTGACCACACACAGGTTGGCATCAAAATGTATAAAAAATGGGATTTTCTTTCGAGCTCGTTTGAGAAGTATGTGAATTCTTGACACCTAATGGCCAACAATAAATGTTGAAGTGAATGGTCACTCACTTAAAGATGGTTTATGAGGTAAAAATTGGGTGCCCTATTATCCCAATGCTTTTGCTGGCTCAAGTGCCCTTCACTCAGAAAATGAGTGATTATGCCAACTTGGACGACGTCGAATTCTCCAAGCAGATAAATTTTTGCTAGAAATATGAAGAACTAATATTCTATAATATTCAGATAAGTCTTTGTTATCATCTGGCCTTAAAATTTTCTATCGGTATCTGATATGCAATCGCAAAATCTTATCGTCTTGCGAAAGATTGCTGTGCTCGGAATGCCATCTTTACACCTGACTTTCAGTGAGAAATTCAAAACCTGTTCTGTACTGAAGAACAAAGACCGAACGTTTTGAATCACAATGAGATATAGTAGCTTTATATAAAAAAAGCTGGGATTGGAAGAAAGATATGTATTCGCCACTCAACCTACTGTGTTTCAACTACGACAATATTTTTGTAATCATACGATGGTGCACAAGATTTCTCTGCCTTCACATATTAAGTAATGATACTACAGGTACCTGACTGTAATAATTGGAGTGAGATTCAGTCGATGCATTGGTTACTTATCAAATCATCGTCAGTAGGATATTTTACGTGTGAGTCTCACATTGCCCATTTTGATGCTGTTTGGTGAGTCTACAGCATTAACACGAGAAAAAGTTGTTTTTCATGTATTATTTTTGAATTTTCAAAGTTGTAAATCTTTTGAATATAAAATATATGATGTATTGACGCTAATATGGTGAGCTGTGGTGTTTTTGAACTGATAATATCTGCTTCAATCTTCATGATGCATCTGCATCTTTCTTGCGGTCAGTTTCTCTGTATTGTGCACTCATTATTGCATCCCTCAAACCACATAATGACTCTATTGTCTTCAATACCTCCGACAGAGCCATACCTATGATAACTAATAAATTATGCGTCTCCCGTTGATTTTACTACTGTTTCTAATTAATTAGAAAACAACGTCGGTCGGTCCGTCGTGCAACGAATGTCAACGTCAAACCAAATCGACTTGTTTTGTCATGTAACTCTTTTGCAGGATTAATTCTTTTAGTTGATTACTCCCTTTTTGACGGCAACGTACAGCATGAGTGACAAAAAGTCATGATTGTTTTAGTCAGAATGAATAGCCTGAACTTTAATTGGTAAGAAAAAAACGCCTGCTGACGGTTGGGGACACTTATCTCTCAAATCTGTCGTAAAAAATTTGCTACTGGAATTAACTTGATTGTCCACTTGAAAACTACAAACTATTTTTCAACACACGACTTTTGCATCCTCAAACCAGAATAATTTTATTTGAACATCTATTCTTATCTCGTCATAGATAAACTTGTAAATACAATGGAACAAGGATGCGAATGTTACATTTTTAGTTTATTAAGAACAAAAATCTTGTTCATATACCTAATGGGACATCTTGAAACTCCATGCTATGTGTGACATCATTCTTGCTGCTTATTATGTGGATTGTGTTTTGAAATACAGTTTTAACGCAACCAAACTTTTCCTAGATAAGCCCAATGCACCAAGAATATTTTGGCACATGATGATAGGTGATGAAAATCTTTCAGAGGATCATGACGAGCATTATACTTTAAACTGGGCTAAAGCCGACGTTAAGATTCTTATGTGCCTCTCGATGATATCCTGGTTCTGCTTACTTGAGCCCAAAGAGAAGGGTTTTATAGCCGAGTAAAAGTCTACGAAATGGCTAATCCATAATGCATGATTTTCCACGAACTGTGGATGTCGCGTTGGGGTATTTTTGTGTTGCATCTGAGATGGTGAGCGTTGCACTCGTTGGAATTTTGATGTGCAGTGTCATAAACATCTCAACATTTTTTTTACCTTATTTCTGCAACTTCCAAATTCGGGCATTGCATTTGATTAAAGCTAATCAATAAAAGATGTTCATTTCGGTATTTATTCTTAACCCCAAGAATTCTACATATTAGAAGAGGGTGTCTAAAACTGATCTGTCAGTTATGGAAGATTTACATCAACAAGGCTAAAACTACGTTTGTATCATCACAAAACATGCTGTGTTAGAATAACTAAACACATTTCATAGTAAAACGATTCATTCATCGGGAAGTCACCGAGAAAGTCCATAAATAAACAACGTTATTAGTCACCGGTGCACTCGTGTTCCTTCTCCGTATCGTCTTCAAATCAAGTGAGGAAAAAGCAAAGAGATTAAAATCAGTTTTAGCGTTGGTAGTGATGCATTTTCAAAAATAAAAATCATCAGATAAAACTCCTTCACACATTGCTAAATATAACCATTTAAGTCCTCGTTTAACAGCATTTGAAAACGTGTTTCAAAAACATTATACTCATATCATGAATCACAATGGAATGTGAAAAGATCAAATATAAATTTTTTATCAAAAATAGTATCCTTATCTAAACATCTTAAAACACAAATCTGGCTATGTAAAAAAAATCCCATCCATTTTTTCACCCATGCCTTTTAGGATTTCAGTTCAAATTATTATACGAAGCTTCATAATAAGGCTTTCACTACTTTCACAAATTATGTACCTAATTAACAATGTGACTAACTCGTCAGATAAGTTATATGGTATGCTAAATTATTGATGACATTATGACATGCAATCATTGCTATTGCTACCTATTCATATCTTGCTCTTGAATGCTGATTTTGCGTTGAGCATATTTAACACACGCAATCATATCATCCGAAATGGAAATTAGTAATAAAATGTCCATCCTAATCATAATCATACATCACTGCACCTACTGATCGAATCAGTTTTGGTGAAATGACGTTGTAATACATTTATCAATGATTGTATCGTTCACTCCAAATATTATACATGATCACGATGACTTCCTTTGGTACAAAAATGAAAAATGAAAAATAGAGCTAGCATATCCTATTAATCATTTGAAGTTCGCAACATTTATGGTAAAAAAAATACAGTTAAGAAGCTCTCGTAAATCAGCTCAAGTTGAATGGAAGTTGACAGAGTTGCTGTTTTGTTTGGTTTAAAATTCCGAACAATTCTTTCTTATCAACATTTTCTCCTCCAAAATTAATACAATTAAAAAGCCTCGTCGTCTCATGAATGTCAACTGCTCTTGATTTACCATCTTGAACTCGCCACAGAGGGCTCAAAAATATATTCCTAATAAGAATACCGACTAGACACCATAACATAACCGTCCTAAATGAGAAGCATATGCATTCCATGCCATCGCAAATGAATGATAAGGTTAATAACAAGATCACTTTTTCTCCTGTTCTGGTGATGCAGAAAAAACGTGCATAATTAATGTGCAAAACCCACATTTTAATGATGTGTGTATTTTACACACTTTCCTGCATAAGTATTTCTTTGCTTGGGTTCGAGTTCATTTTTGGAGTTTAGCTCTTCTGAAACGAGACAATAAACATGAAATATGCTACCTGAGAATACTTACTGTCAGTATGAATCAAGAATTAGTGATGTAAAATAAGCACCATCAACCTCATCACACGTAACTAAAAAGCTATCTAAAGTTGTTAACATTCCACAGTTGGTGCGACTGCCTAAACTCCTTGGGAATACAAGTTATGGCTAAAATTCTCTACCATAGTGGTTTAGGTTTTGACTTTGTTTCTGTGAGCCTTATCATCTTTCATACTTCCATTCCTGAAACACATAGCAAACGGTAGCTGGCTGAGTGTAAAAGGTCATGAAAGTTGGTTATATATCATTTTTCATGAACTTCACAACACCACAAAAAATGGCTCCAAGCCCATGAAAATGCATATCAGTATCACCCTCTATACAGAATTTTTTGTGGAGGAGAATATAAAGTGTTACTTAATATAGTCAGCGTTTCCTAAATGTGACGTTTAGGACCAAATTAAAACACCCAAAAGCAGCTAATACAAAGCAGACTACGACATGCTTCCTACGTAAGTAAATATACGTATTACAATGCTGCTTTGGCATAGTAAAGTTTATGAAATTGTACTTTCCGTCCGTCCGTTACAAGCTGTAACTCCGTTGTCATTTCAAAATATTACCAGTTTTGAAAGAAGTTTGCTAAGAAATAAATTGCAAAATGAACTAACAATGTAATTTGGACGCCATTAATGTTTCTGCTAACATTCTTTTACAATATGAGAAGATAGGTAATTGGAACTACGATGTTGTAGTATTATAATAATAGCACTCAGCTGCATATAAACGGATTGAAAGTATTTGAAATCTCGTCTTACACTTGCACAGTCTAAAATAGCAATCAAGATTATCATCACGTATGTATGATCGCATCCAGTAGTAGGAAAAAGGTACATGTGTCAGTGTTGTATTCCTGCATTTTTGCCTAATGCATCCATTTCGGTTGGCGAAAATGAGGAACAACATTAGTAATGACTGCTTTTAACGGATTTTGTGCGTTAGCTGTTAGTCATAATGTCTTTGAAAACAAGACTATGCATGAAATGAATGCTCAGACAACAGCACTTAATTTCCAAGCCTGGCAGGCAAAAAGGAAAGTAACATTAATGGCCAAATGGGCCTCCACTTCGAGGGATTCTCGCTGTGTATTTTTCGCTACAATGGCGTTTTTCCTCCAGACACCAGATTTTTCGCTCGTTAACCTGTCATATCATGCATGTAATGTACTTCAAACAAAACAATACAACACCATAATACACCAACTCCAGCCGTGTAAATTGTATATTTTAACGCAGCTGTTACTGTGAAATTATGTGCACCTAAAATCCAACGCGGTTTACTTCCTTCACCAAAATCTGCTGGATGCTTGCACGCCTACTAAAAACAGCAGGCTCTCAAGCTAATGTAATCCTTGTTGAAATACTCTAATTTCCATTCCAAAAATGTGGTAAGCACTGTATATTGTCGAACAGGTCGGATACAAGTACAAACACATGGCTGGAGGCTCCTATCCCATCATGACCTAAACAAAGTACTTCAAAGTTGTCCCAGTTTATCCACCACTCCATTCAACTCCTGGTTTGGAATGGGCTCTCTGTCATCTTTGAAAGGAGAAAGAAGTGTCATTATGTATGGATTTAGCTTTGTCAACTCATGTCATCACATCACTTACATGGTGGCTACACACATGCACATCGCATCACATAATGATAACTGGATCATAACACAGCACATTTGTTGCAAACAAATTTTTATAGGTTTCACATGTGAAACAATATGAATGACTAAATGACGATGATGAAAGCTCAACAAAGTGAGGAAAAATTGCTCAAGTAAATACACTCCATTCAAGCATCATCATTCTTTGGATTTTTTTAAATGATGTAAGTGTCAGCGTCACCACTGTCCTTTGATGGCCCAAACATTAATGCTTGAATTAATGAGTTGACGTGGTTGAGTTGACGTTAATACGACAACTAAGATAGTGTCCATGATGCAGTTCGTTAGGTGGGTTAAACGCGGAACTAAAAGATATTAATTTAAAATTTTATGGAGTGAACTGAAGATCAATACCAGCAATTATCCTGTGTTTGTACAAATAAGTATACATAAAATATTTGCCAATCTGTATTATATACCTAATTTATATTGGCTTTTCCATGCTCAACATTTGTACTTGACACGCATTCTTAACCAGGAAGAAAACTGTTGGACTCAACAAGGTGCTTAGCACTTCTTCTTCAATGAAATAGTGAGAGAGTAACGGAATGAATGAACCCCTCTGATGATGTCCGGACGTGACACAACAAGCATGCTTTGAACCTCGTGTATAATGACACAAGAAGAGTACATGTGTGTATCAAACCGATTTAAGCACTTCACTGAAGCCAAGGCATTACTGTGAATCCAAACCAAAATCCAAACGTATCCTCGTCGTGAGCAAGGAAGCCACGTTGAGACTGTATTCGTGCGTTCCTAAATTTTCATTGAGTTGGGGTTGGATTTGTATCCATCTGAATTCGTAGTTCATCCGTATTTTCATATAGGAGTGAGCAGCAGCTAGTTTTTACACATGTGGCAAATAATAAAATGCCCATTTCATTTCCAAACTGATAAGATTCATTATATGCAAAGTGTGTAGTCATGAATTCACATCGCGTCGAGCTTTTATCATGGTTTTTTAGCTGACAACAAGGAAAACCAAGAAATGCAACAAGCAGTGATAATAATAAAAAACTAGGAGTAAAAGGAAATGATGCATCATGTGCGATGAGCGATACAACAACAAAGATATGCTTACTTAGGCGAAATATATAGGAACAAACATAGATAAATTATGATGATATGAATGATACGATGATGCACTGGCGTTATTTATGAAAATGTTTATGGCCAAAACACCCTTAGAAATCAGCAGACGCCTTATTGCTTGTAGTTTTTTGTTGTCAGTCTGTGAACCTCTGGCGTAATGAAAAATTGTTTGGTTCAGTTGAGTCTGAGTTTTGAATGTTAGCTGTTTTTTCCTCGGATGCACGAACTCAATAAATAAATATTACTAGACGAGCTTAAAGTAATGTCATCCATGTGAGTACACACATTTTACATGCGCACATTTGAATTAAAACAAGGAAGCTGCTGAAGCTGAGCTAAGCAGCAATGATATGTACTTCCTCTGACTTTTAAAATTAAAAGTGTTACTGAAAGAGAATGAATGTGGATAATATGAGATGTCCTTCTTCTTAAACGAATTTCGACATTTATGCAAAATGGTATAACTTTTAATGAGATATCTCAAGTCGTTATTGAAACATAAGGCAAAAATACTTATTCTTCCTTCCAGAATTGAGATGATGTGTGATTTTTTTGTTGTTAAAAAACTGTGGATGCTCAAAACGATATTGTTTACAGATACAGAGTGCCAATTGTATATTATGCAATGATTTTTTAAGGGGTATGTTGAGCATTCCTCATTCTTGTTTCCTCTAGGACATTCAGAAGAGGAATAAGAAAGTACAAAACACACTGCGAAGCCCACAACACAAAGATTGTCGAGCTTGGTCCTCGTGTTCATGCTTCTTCGAATTGACTGCCTTTACAGATTTTTGAACGTGGTATTGTGCTACAAGTACAAGTCCAACATGCTTGTTTTACTCTACTCCCTATAGAGCAAGAACGCCTGGTGCCTGGCTGGTTAAAAACTCGTGTAGTCAACTCACTGTATTTTACTATGTTTGGTTTTGGTTTGAGTTCCTCCTGATTTGCTTTGGCTTTACTCACATTGATGCTGAAGCTGAAGAAGAGACATGAACGATTCTCATCCTTTCATTGAAGTGGTGAGAAAGGGATAGAAGTTGAAACTCCGATCGTGAGTTTAGTTGCTTCCTGGCTGGCATTTCGAAAGGAGGCTTTTTGTTAAACGAACTAGAAAACTGGAACTACTTGCATAGACCATCCTAATTTAAAGCGGCAGAAAACAACAGTGATAAGCAAACAGGCTTAACCTCCAACTCCAATCTAACTAAACGCCAATTTGTTTGTTGTCATCTTCATTTACATAGGATCATCTTTGGGATGTATAAAAAAAATTGTTCTGCCTCAAGTGGATCTTGGGTT
This sequence comes from Orchesella bifasciata, assembly GCA_034697805.1. Taxonomy (NCBI): domain Eukaryota; kingdom Metazoa; phylum Arthropoda; class Collembola; order Entomobryomorpha; family Orchesellidae; genus Orchesella; species Orchesella bifasciata. Next base: position 8,427 of record JAQGAP010000868.1, read on the forward strand.
TTCAACAGTTTCTCTGTCCTTCAGCTAATCATTTGATGACAAATCGCTCAAGTCAACACAGTGACAGCCGGTCCCCGAGGAGTTAAGAATTATTATGGCTGTGTCTTGGTGTGGGGTTTTCTATTAAAGATTTACGGCGATTGGGACTGTCTCATCTTCTCCTCGCTAATTGTTACTTTGGAGTGAACAACTTGAAAAAACTTCAGACTGGCCGGAAGCTACGAAAGTACGGAGCTAACGACCTAAAATGAAGTTTAAAATGTTGATGGATTCATCTTCATATCTATCAAGAGGTTGTTTGTTGCTATTATAAATTGCAGTTGCAGCGCCGTGTCTACATAAACATATATTTCATACTTTCTATAAATTCCTACTCATAACACTCTTCGGGTTTTGTCAACCATGCTAACTAACAGGAACGTCAAAGCATCGTTTCTTGGGTGAAAGCACTAAGCCAAAAAAATGGTAGCGATCTTCTTTTGTGGTGAGTGTTGTAATTTGTGATATATCATTAACGCAGAGCCAGCCACTGTGGTTAATAGTCGATATCAAGATCCAAACGATGATGATAGCTGTAGCTGTAGACGAACTATAGTGATTTCCTGTGTTATCGTGTGTTTTGCGTTACAAAATGTTGCACTTGCAAAAACCGATACACACATCGAATACACAGAATGCCTTGCTGCAAGCCTGAGTTTGTTGAGTTTTTTTGGGGAAATGATAATGTTCATGAAGAGGATCATACTTGGGAAAGGCTGCTGTTCTTGATCACTTAAACGGTGATGGTGATGATGGCTTCATGGGTGGAGAGAATGGCAGGAAATGTGAAGTGTGAAAAAATGAGAGTTTCCCCTAATAAGAAACACCATATCTTTTCCTTGTTCACTTTATGAGTAATGGATGTCGGCATGCGTGCTCAGTTCAACCTCGCATATAAAACACTGTCAAATTTAAAACCTACTCAACTTGGAAAACATAACAGAAATCCTACCAATTTACATTTCATATACGTTCGGATTGCTACAAAGTTTTCATGGAGGAAAGAGTGAATTGATTTGTTTTCAAGAAGAAGGTCAGACCAAGAGAATCACAATCTTCTGAAAGGAGCGGCACGTGCAAGCGTCTTGGACGTTGAGCTTGCTAAAACAATGAGAATGGAAACATCTTTTGCTTCTTTGGCATGGTATTCACTTTTGGATTGGAATGATGGGGATTAGTTCACGTTGAGTTGAACAAGTTTGCCGAAAAGGAAACCAATAAAATAAGTTCGTAATCATGTAGAGCTGTACTTGATATCGACATCCACTTGACTGTAGAGCACCCAACCGTGGCGTGGCACGAGTGTGCGACACATTCGCTGTCACCATATTACCTCAGTTCAGTCTTACGGTTTATGTTCCGAAAACTTCCATACAAAAATGCGTGCTGAGATGAGATGGAGACATTCTTTCCCATTTGTTGCTGAGTTCTTCTTCCCATTCTTCAGTTTTATATCAATATCAATGAGACATGCTGCTGTGCCTCATGATATGATCCTTGGGAGAAGGTCGATTTGGCTTCGGATCTGAAAAGTTTGAACTTTTGAAAAGGAAGTTTATGTCTAAAGCTCTTTGTTGATAAATTGCCCTATGATGAGATATATGAGATATAGCTGTAGGAGGCAACTTTATATGTTTGAGTAAATTGCAATATGAATTCTGTGTTTTAGCAGTTATATTGGCTTTAAATGAACAATAATGAAAATTGTCATTTTGAGTTTACAAGACTACGACGCCTTCCAGCATTCTATTTTACATCTATTAATGGAAATACTACGTTAGGTGTATTGAAATCCACATTGGTATGTACGTTCAAAGTGTTTTCAAACTTGCACTCATTATGATCCATTTCCATTGAACATTATGGCATGGATATTTTTTTCCGCTTATATAGATAGTGTGCACTTTCTCCTGTTGAGCCTTTGAAATGGAAACTAGTAATTGCTAGGATTGTGAGCAGAATGCACTTTTTTTCAAGAAACTTTCTCTGAATTCGACGGAGCGAGAGCAGCAGCTGTCACTCTCGTTTTAAAGAGAAAGTGAGCAGCTACCAAACTCGAAATGGATTCATTAAGATTAAAGAGTAAGGAAGGATTTGTAGAGAATTCTAATAAAGCAAATACAAGGAATTCATCCTCCATTGCGTCTTCGGTCAGCAAACTGCAAAAGGTTTCTGCAAACCCAGCTTTCTCCGACCCACCATCTTTCTCTCGACCCATTCTGCGGAACAGACAGTTGGAAGTTTTTGCAGAAGAGTCGGAAGAAGATGCAGAGAAAAACGGAGCTCATGCAGCTTGTCCCAATCAGCAAATAAATTTGTCAACAACAACGTTCATTGCGGAGTTTGATGAGAATTTCACTGGAGGTATGATACCCAACGATTTACCCAGCGATCTGTTTGACATTGAGGGAAACCTCATCTATGGAAACGTTGATACCATGCGATTTGGTCTGGAGGAAGATGAATTCTCCTCAGCTGAGGAAAATGAGCAGCGTAAGGGGTATAACGATCTGAACTTTAGAAATGAACGGAAAAGTCCAAATCGGAAGGGAAAAACTTGTCAAAGGTCTAATAATCAGACCAACCGCCGGGAGAATTGGAGACATCACGAAAGTTTTGGGAAGCATCAGCAACCAATTTCCCCATTAAATAAATTAGTTTCAATTTCGTCAGGCTGTGAGCAAATTTCATCCCAACTGCTAGAGCGTTCAAAAACAACACGTGGAGAGATTAGTGAGCCTGCTGCTCTTTATTTGAGTGAAAGTGATCGAGTTGTGAATGGAGGACGAAGGCTCCGCAAACATTCAATCGGGGATACGTATCACCCGCTAATTAATAAAGTGGGAAAAAGAGGTCAACGTCCAAGACGCCAGTTCTCCTCAAGAAGTCGAAGTAGTAGCAGTGGGGCAAATGCGAACAGCAACAGCGTAAACTTTAGCCCTCCTTCAGACCAATATCGAAGCCCCTTTGCGCCTTTTGACAGGCATCACAGTTCCGGGGGTGCGAGTAGCACGACTAGCGGCAGCACAATTACTCAACACTATTATCCCGAAGGAGGTTGGGGCTATGTTGTGCTTGCCACTTGCACAATCTGCCACGTGCTGACGTGTGGGTTTCAGCTGTCATTCGGGATCCTCTGGCAAGCCATACTGGACAAGTTTGGGAGTGAGCTCCATTTCATTTCATGTACGTTTGGGTGATATCATGATCAAAAAGGTCACATTCCCTGTTAACGTAATGAAGCTGTTTTGTTGTTGATTGATATACATGACACGAAGACTGAAAAATGTTTGGGTTTTTTAGTGTAAAGGCATCATTAGGAAAATTGGAGATGTTTCATGCGCTGTTTTGTAGAAAATGTGAGTAAATCACTCAATGTTATGTTGGATTGACTCGACATTTCATGGTTGGTTTCCTAAACCATTCTCCCGTTTCTGTGTGAAGTACAGAGTAGATTTTCATTAGTTTGGGGAGGAATCCATAACTTGCGATGAGATTGGTATTTTAGTTACTAACATCGTGTAATTTATTGAAGCTTTCTGTTAAAGAGATCGGTGTTGGCAAGATTGTTGACATTTGGAATGTGGGCATGCTGCATACCTTGATGAAATTCATTTTTTTGCAAGCACAGACTCATTTTATATTCGCTGGGTGGAACATGCTTCGTTACACGTAGCCTTGTTTCATGGAAAATTAATGTAGGATTGCATGATTTCCTTTATTTAAACTTACAAATAATAAAATGGTTGTAGTCATGAATTAAATACTTGCACTTGTGTCGCATGTACATTCCGCTAGAAAATCCTGTAGTTTCACGAGGTATTTCCCATGTATAACATGTATTGTTTTGTATGCGGCCATGTTACGATCATATAGTAAATCACAACCAATGATCAAGAATGACTCCTTATATGACGTAATCACGTTTGTCTTGTGACTATTTAGGAGAAACAATCATTATCGGATTACATCAAAATGAAGGAAATTTTACAATATAACTCAACAAAGCAGCGTAATCGGCGTTACATTATGCCTTAAATATCTTATAATGGCATCTAAGCGAAGATCAGCAATAAAAGTGTTATTGCTCCATGTTCAACACAATATGCAACGCTGCTCATGTCACATTCGAGTTTATAGTTGATGTATTAACTGCTAGAAGCTAATTTAGTGCCTGTTCAGGTTCATGTTAAAAATCACTAAAAGGGGTGGCAACAGCCCCATAACGTTATCATAATATGGATTGAGTTATGGCTTCCGCAGAGTCATAAAAATGGTTTAATTGCAGGTTTGGGACAATATGAATTTTTATAAATGCGAGCGTACAAGAGCAAAATATGTACAGGATTAGCATTTGAATTTATTTAGGGTAACCGTTCCTGCTTGCCAATTCCAAAATTTGAATGCAAATAGTGATAAAACTAAGATTTAAAATTGTGCGATTTTCTATTCCGAGATTAGTCATCAGCAAAAAAAAGTTGAATGGTTTGTATTGTAGCCGTAAGCAATCATCAATACCATCATTATTACCTTCTGAAAAAGTACAAGACTGACAGCTTGTAAAACATGAAAAGTTACATAATAGCTCAAGGAAGAGCAGAATAATAATAGATATTCCTATTTTGCATGTTGCATGGTGCTCCTCGCCATTCCTTTTGTGTTTAAGCTTGTCATATGAATTACTGTCGATTCCGACATGTTTACCAAATGTTATTTGAGTTCACTTGATGAATGCTTAAACTAAACTGATTTGCTTGCCCTGTCTGTTGCCTGCCTCCACTCACTTACAATAACTTCAAGCTTCCATCATCATGTCCAACTGCCAATAATAACAATCATTGCATTGCACTCCAAACAAAAATGAATCACGCGAACAATACGGGACTATTAGTCAAGCATTTCGTTTACAAACGCATATTGACTCACTCAACTATCCGAGTCGTTCACATTTGATCGTAAAATATATTACGTTTTATGTTTTCTGCCAGCGTGCCAACGTAGTTATTTCTGTGAGTTAACTTGTTCGCACGATGGAGTGAGAAGGAAAGCTTTCAAAATACCCCTTTTGTTTTTCTTGTCTAAATGCTTATGCTTCCGACTCTGGCGGAGCGAGGACTGAAGTAGTGTGATGGATCACAGCATGATACGATACTTATGCCGAATGCCGATCATCAGAGAAACAGTATCAATAGTACGGTTTCAATGGACGGTTATCGTTCTCCGCTTGTGCAGATTCAAATGAATGAGTAAAGTCGAAACAGATTGGAAATTTTGAAACAAGCAATAATTCTTGGGAGTATGGTCGGACTAGGCAAACGAACCTATACAAGTATAGCGATACGACAATGATTTTGCAGACGTGATTTATTCGTTTGAAGATGCAGAGTGGAGTAAACGCATCATTTTCCAAAAGAACAATGTTCAAAAAGCGCCAAAAATATACATACGTATTTAAACATTTTAAAAAATGTTGGACAGTTGGCAAATACTTCTCGTAAATGCTATCCACCAAAGCAATTACATGTTATTGTATATAAGATATATTGTATGAATTTAGGTGTGAGTGTATTTAATGATTTTTTCAATCCTGAAAAACATTCGAAAATAATAAATACATGCAATGTGTATAATACAGCGTATAATTTTTTCTACTACCTATCTACCAACAAAATGCAAACGGATATGACTAATTCCTCCTCAATGCAGAAGGTCATATCACGAAAAAATTGATTTTCTTTAAATTTTACACGTTGAATATACTCATAAAGTTACATTATTTCACCAGTTTTCATGGGCCAAAGTTGAAAGGTTTCCAAGATATCACCAATTTTGTCCACAAATTACAGATTTTTTTCAAAACACTTGTGTGAAGAGACGGTACTAGATAATTGCTTGATTCCTTTTGTAAACAACAGTTAATAACTTTTTCCAGCTTGGTTTCTCTTGTTTTGTCGATAACCCAACCAGTTTTGGTGCGAGAGTGTTTCAAACTTATCACTACGTTTTTTTGTGTAGCTTTCATGTTGACTAAAAAAATACCCATCAAAACGCTATTTTTTTTAAATCTTAAATTATATGTTTTTATATGCAGATAAAAAATTATGCTCACCGAATTTGGAATCTGCATATAAAAAGAAATCTAACTCATTAGCCTTACCCACGTATGAGTTTTTAAAAATTGCGTTTAGTTACGTTTGTTTGTTTGTTTGTTTGTTTGTTGTTTACGTAAGTTTGTTAGTTACGTTTGTTACTTTTTTGTTCGCCGTTTAAGCGCCACAAAAAAACGTAGTGATAAGTTTGAAACATTCTCGGGTTATCGACAAAACAAGAGAAACCAAGCTGGAAAAAGTTATTAACTGTTGTTTACAAAAGGAATCAAGCAATTATCTAGTACCGTCTCTTCACACAAGTGTTTTGAAAAAAATCTGTAATTTGTGGACAAAATTGGTGATATCTTGGAAACCTTTCAACTTTGGCCCATGAAAACTGGTGAAATAATGTAACTTTATGAGTATATTCAACGTGTAAAATTTAAAGAAAATCAATTTTTTCGTGATATGACCTTCCGCATTGAGGAGGAATTAGTCATATGTATTACACGTTTGTCTTTTGCGTAACAGAGAATTTCATGTTAGATTTTAAGTGTACCAAATTTGAATGAATATTATGATTATATGTTTTATTAAATTTAAAGCAGTATGACAGCTTAATATGATTGACTTAAATTATTTCTTTAATATTAATAGGTTGGCTGGGAGCAGTTTCTCTTGGGGTTTCCCTTCTCTTTTCCCCCATTTGTAAGAAGAAGAGTACAAGACTGAGTGCCGTTTTTGGTGGACTAGTCGCATCATTAGGATGCCTTTTCACATCATTCGCGTCACAATTTCATCAGACTTTCATCAGCTATGGAGTCTTCCTAGGTGAAAATACTTACTACATTATATCCACGCTTTGAATATAGCATACAAATCAACCGTATACACAATCTACTATACTTCAACAATTTTATGCTTCTTCTGCTAAATAGGTGTTGGCGTTGGACTGACAAGAGATGCATCATCTCTGATGGTTGGACAGTATTTTAAAAGAAAACGTGAGTTAGTGGAAATCATCGTAGTTTCCGGTTCTGGACTGGGTATTATTATCATGTCCGTTTCTATCCACTCTGCAATTGGGTAAGATACTGTTTTTATAACTAGATTTAATTTTTATGCTGTCACATAATATAAAATATTATTTCATCCCTTAACACCGAAAAACATTATTATTAAGCCAACATGATTTCCTGTTTAATGATGTTGGAACATGTTATGTACCTGACTCGTATCATATATCGTCGGTTGGTAGTTCCCTATGGATTTAACAGATACCTAACGGACTTTCCTTTTCTCAACCCGCCACTTTCTGTTTTTGTCATGATATACAGTGGTTACTTACTTGGTTGTAAGCAAGGAAAATGAAAATGACTCCAGTAAATTTCCTCCTAGATTGCTTACACGTGTTTACGATGAAACGTAAAGAGTAAAACGATATCCCAAATTATACTCATACCCATCCTTTTCCCTGTCAGTTTATGTTGTCGGTGTCACAAGAGTTATATTACATAACACTCCGAGCATTAAAAGTTATTTCATATTTTTTGTAGCTTGTGCTTTTCTGACAACATTTATTATGAAGTGATAAGCCGTAAAGTGTCAAATCCCTACATTCCTTCAAGAGCAGTTTGAAAGGGAGGCAATTGAGGTTGAGTTTTTGTGCTTAAAATTAACCACATTTTAATGCTGTCGGATAACTTTATAATTGAATAGTTCCCTCGGGTGGAGGTTGGGTTTACAAGCCGTCACGGTCTCATTGATTCTCACATTTTTTCTCGGAACCTGCTACCGCTCCGCATCCCTTTATCATCCTCAACGGAGGGCAATACTTCACTTAAAAAATCAGAAGCGAAAGGTATGTATACGTAAGATCGCGGATAAAAAAGAGCTAAAATCCGTTTGAGTTTACGCGGAAGTACCCATTAACACTTGTAATTTGGATTTTACTGCTGTATGAAAACCACAAATGTGTCGAATATACTATTAAAATGAAGAGCAGTAAATGAGGGGAATTAACGATGATTTTACGACAAGACATATCTTATCTTGTTCTTCTTGATAAGGTGAAAGAGAAAGGAAAGCGTGAAGACAGGCCAGCATTCATTGACTGCAGTTGCTTGAGAAGCAAAACGCTAAGGATTATATTGATGTCGAGTGCTTGTACAGCCTTTGGAATTTTTACTCCACTTTTATCCCTGGTTTGCAACAAATTCCCATCATACCTACTAGAAAAGTCTATCTGCGAAACATGTCGAATAGATAATTTGTCCCTATATTCACTCTGGACGCTTAAGTATATCGTTTTGTTACTACCTTTTAGGCAGTGCAATGTTCCAACAAAGGCTTTGAAGACTGTTCCATTCTCCTTCTCCACATATATATCGGAAGCTCATGGGTCATTGGTTGTCTTACGCTTGGCCTAATTGTAATACAAAAGAGTCAAGACTGTCGTGTTTCAAAACAATACTTGTGTCAAGTAAGAGCTCACAATGAACCACTGTTTCCTTTCCTTAAACAAAGCACTCTTGAAAACTTCAATTTCAAACTTCAATTGCAGGTGGCCAGCGTGATATGTGGGATCTCAATTCTGGCTCTAACAGCCGTCAAAGGGACAAATGGGATGATGGTATTTTCCTGGGTTTATGGAGCCTCTTTAGGTGGCTACTGCTACTCCTTGAAGGTTTATACCTACGAGCGTGCCAGAGCCAGGCATTTTCCAAGGGCTTGGTCCTTCCTTCAGTCATCCCAAGCTATTCCTCTCTTCGTTGGAGTGCCATTGACTAGTACGTCAGTTACATGCAATTTATGAAGCACAATAAAAATTGGTCCTTTTAGATTTAAAAAAGTTGCATTTTCCAGAAGTATATTCCATTTTCTTTTCAGACTACGCGAATGAAACGGTGGGCTGGAAATCTGGGTATTATATGTCAGCTATAGCTGTCTTTTTAGGAACGGCTTGCCTTTTCTTAACAGATGTGAGGAGGCGGAAACTCATTCGGAGAAAGAGTCAAAATAGTTCCATGAAAACGTATGAAATTAGAAGCATCCACATATGAGATGATCTATGACACGATCTTGCACTTTTAAATTTGAGCTAGCAAAAAACATTGACACTTTTTAATTTTTTCTTTGCTGAAAACCACATATATTTCTTCAGAAGAGTGTCATATTTTTTCTGAACTCCGCTGCTAAAAAATGTGTTTTTGTCACTGTTATTTCAGCTGCGAGACCACGGATGGAGGTGCATCATCGCCAAAGGTGAAAAGGCTTTCCTTTGCATTTCCGGCGGAACCAATGGCTCAACCACAGCAGTCAAAACATGATTCTGATGACGAGGATGAGCCAGGTGGTCCCATCGATCCTTCAGTCATGATCAAAGAACTCACTTGTATTTCCGAAGAGGGTCTTGCTGACGTGGATTTTCAGGTTCGAAATTTTTCATGTTTATTTAGTCTAAGTAAAAAGTCTTCTGGAATGGGAAAGTAGCTTCCATAATTTAAACTCTATTTATAGGACATTTATTTCGAAGAATGGGCGGAATTCTTTGGAGAATGTATCACTTCATGCAACAAAGTTGAGAATTGCCTTGCATCAGAATACGACCCGGACTTGGCCATGATCGCTGAGAGGAAGGCGACACGTTGGTCAACAGTAAATAAACAGGGAATGGGGGCGCAAGACGGGAATTCTTTATTTGACACTGGTACCACTGGAAGGCTAACCCTTCCAGGGATCGGAACGGTATTAGAAGTCCCTCTACTAGTCGCAAAAAGACTGCATCCCAATTTGGGTATGAGATCTCATCAAAAGCAACAGCAACATCATCGACACCAACAACTTCATCCTCAACTGGAAGATGATCGCACTGGTTGTGGTGCTAATGTTTGTAACGTTTCAAGGGGTGGAAATTGTGGGGGAGGTGCTGCTGCCACGAGAGTCTATCATCATGGGAAGGTTCGAGCAAATTTGTCTGATTCTCATTTTCCCGCTATTGATGAGGATTCAGTGTGAAAACGTTCAAATATTTATAGTAACTAAATAAAATATTTTTCAAACTGATTTGTGGTTTAATTTTAAAATGCAGTATACCAAAGATGTTCGAGAGTTTATAGCTTTATATTATAAATCTGTAGTTGTTTCATAATTACAAATAAAACGCATGTTAATATCACGTATTGTTTTTGGTTTGTAAGTTTACTCTGGAGTTGTAGTCTCGTCGAAGATTCCTGAAAGCCGATTTCTTTTCAACTTTTTTGACTTCGATAGGGATAAGTTTTAGGAGAAAAAATTACGTGCTATTGTTTTACCTAGTCGATGTACAATTGCTAAAACACTTTTTTTCTTGAAGCTGGATAAGTAGTATTAAAACAAAATCTCTTCGTACTTTGTGCATATGATTTATTTTCTACGTTCCTCATAACTGCATATTGTTTTCCCAATCACAATAATTATTGTATTTACAAGCAATCTGGTCACATTATGCATATCTTATTGATAAATGGTAAAAAGAAGGTTTGAATCTTATTATAATTTCTAAAAAAGACATCACTTAATTCAAATAATTAATAGCATGTCAATTCTAGGTACATTTAAAAGCAGGATCGTCAATGAATTTGGAGAGCCTCCTATACCCAGATGCATCAGAAACTGAAGTAATAATTACTGACTAACAGTAAGTTAACTTTCAGGAATCAGATTAGGACATGCACCCAGCAAAAGAAAAATACCATAATGTTAACATTTGATACGCGGTTCTCTGGATATGTAAAAGTTTTTTCGGAAATACTTATTTAATCTGGAATAGACTTGGGTTTACGTCCAGTCCATTTCCGTAAAATTTTGCGGTGAATGTTTTTTCTCATTACGTTTACTGCCACAATGTATTTTATGGCAATGGGTAAATACTATGATGTAAGGAAGGTTAGCGAGAGTTGATAAATGAAAGAAAATGTTATTCTAAAGTTGTAACATTGGTAAGTCCTTTACCCACATCCCCAAAAAATATAGATTAAATAACAAAATTATAAAACTACTTCCTACTACAATTTCTAACTTGAGTAATCACAGTTTGATTATACTAGATAATACTACAAGATAATACTATGAGCAGCGATGAGAAGTGAGACTCTAAGCAAGACTAATAGAGCAAGCTAAGTCCACTCTCTATCCATTCATTATCAGCCCTACTTTAGATTTTATTCCGTAGAAAATGAAAGCCACAAGCATTCCATTAGGTTAGGTGCTCATTCAATCATAAGAACTCGGGTAAAGGGAATTTTGCATAAATCCACCTCAGTAAAAAATTAAAAACTGAGCTGGGTGCTAGTGTGCTCCTTATATAATGACAAGATATGAGCCTACCACAAATATCTGTATCTGATTACCACTTGTTTCGTTATTCTCGTCTGCTGATGATTTAATGTGAAAGTTGATCCTACGACCGAACTCCTCTATCTCTCGCTTAAACAAGGTGTCAATGTCAGTCAGACGGAGAAGGCTGTCTTGTTGATCTCACGAAAGATCACCATTGGTTGGTCCTTGATTAAATTACATCATGAACTTTAAAGACCGAGTGTTTGATGGTTTTTACAAGGTTTTATCTTCAAGAAAACGGGGCTTGTAAATACCGTGCATAATAATATTCTGTTCAGAATGAATACATAATACATGCTCATTTTTTGGTTTGGTTTCATTTGCGTTGATTTGTTACCCTCAGCAAAGGAGATTTGAGGAGTGTTGCCTTCTTGAACAAGATATAATAAATTCGTTTCGGATTTATTTTGTAAGTTTGAATTCCCTTGAGACTTAGTTGCAATTAAACCATGTCATGTATGAAATGAAGTACGCGAAGCACTGTGAAAGTTGAAGACATTGACGGACAACTGACAAACTCGTCACAGCAGGAGAAGTAGTTGTGCACGCACATTATCACTGGAAACATTTTTCTGTAAACCATTATGTTTTACATGCTCAATCGAACACGTTAGTAGCCAAGCTCATTTAGCTAATTCCCTGGCTAAGTGTCATGAACATGATGAACCACTAGCATATTATCCAAATTGCAATTTTGTCAAGCTATGATGCCGTATTGTTGCATGACTGATTTTGAGATTTATTTTCTGAATCGAAGAAATTCCGTGTTCTGAGTCAATGAGAACAAACCTGATCATTGTGATTTGATCTTATCCGTCAAGATTAAACCGGCTTGTAGCGTACCTCTCTGGTGGTTCAATTTGATGGTTATCAAGATTAGCCTTGTGATTGGATGTCGCTAGTAGACAGACGATTACATTTACACACTCCGCATTCCTTTTTCCTTGGCTGAACAACCATAAAACATAAGTAAGTAGTAATAAGTAAGTAACATAGTAAGTACTCACTGAGCCAGACCAAGACCAACCCAGCATTTTTATTCGGGATGATGAGCTAAAAATACCTGATGATGTTGATGTGATACAAGAATAGGCCTAGTTACGTTACCGCAATAGGCAAATTGGAGACATCCATGATATTTAAGTACAACAAAAACTTCGTGGATCATACAAATATTTTTTCATTCCCCAGTTTAATAAGCATTTAAGCATATTAAGTAGAGACAAGTACGAAATGCTAATCGGACTGCAACCTTCAATTGATCCTCAGATCTAAAGTGTATGGATTTATCCTGATCGTAGAAAAATTAGCAGCATCGTTTAAATTTTCTGTGTTTTGTAAATTTTGTAAAATTTACAAATAATAAATATCGAAACCTGCAATTATTTCAAAATAGTATATAATATTTTACTATGTAATTGGTAATGACTCAAAACGGAAATATATCTCCAAAATGTAGACTATTTATTCATGAAATTTAATATCTTTAAATCATTTCTTGTTAAAAATTTATGCTGCCCTCCAAATAATTTTTTTACAAATAAAATCCTACTATTGTCTATGGTAGAAAGACAGCCGTTTCGATAATAACAGCATTTTTCTTTCGTCACCAAGTTATATTATTATTGATCTCACCACATGGACTCTTCGATAGTGAAAAAACAAACCAGGGGCAACTGAAAACAGAGGCGAAGATGACGTCATCATCAATGAGACAAAACACGAGTTCGTTTTTGAACTACTGATATTATTTATTAGTTCTTCTGAGCCAGTCAGGCTTGTGGTTGGTGGTCCCAAACAGAGTAGCTGGTATATTGGTATTGAATTGAAATCAGGACTCTCCTGATTCAGGAGATAATAGATTTAAGTATAACACGCGAAATATTATTGCGGCTGAGAGAAGTCTGACAAATGCTGTGAATTTGTTTTATTGACGGGCAGAGAAAAAAACTGTATTGAATAAATATTAAATCCATTGCCCGTTGCTGCTGGTGCGGTGTAATAAACACCTTGATACAAATAAAATGAAATTGTGTTCAAAATATTATTGTGTGATGTGATTATTTTGATGAAGCAACTTTTCCATATGGCTGGCTTTGTGGTGAAGATTAACTAAAAACGCAATAGGGTTATGAATCTCTGTCTGCTAGAAAGAAAGCTAATAGTTGATACAGGTTGAAATATGCGTATTACACGAGGAAGAGCAATGAAAAGTGGATTTGGGATCACGAAGGAGAATTTTAAGCAAGTTGGATGTGTTTGGTTTGGTAGTCTACCTGTCTCTTTCTTTTTTATTATTAATGTAAGACAAGCGCTAGAAAACTTTTAGTCATCATAATCCCTTCGTTTAAAGATGCGAAGTAGTGACGTGGAGAGTTAAATAACGCAATTTCTTAAGAAAATGAAACAATTTGTAGACGCTTTTTAGTCAGTGACTTGTGATATGGTTTGTGTTTTTCGGAAACTGGTGTAAACTATAAAGGAATAGAGTGTAAAACAGGGGAACTTAATTCGAATATTCAACAATAGATTGGTAATATTTGGTAAGCAATTAGTTGTTTCAAATTAGTGTTCTGGTTTTAAAAGTACCTTTTCAGGAAGATCATTGCAAGGGAATTGAGGGGTATGTTGTGAAATTAGTTCATTTGTTGTAGGTTTAAAAACTTTTAAACCCACCCATCGATCGCGATGATGTTAAGTATATGTTGAAACATTTTGGTGAGAACCTAGTAAACCGCACAACATATTCAACAATATTTTAAATTATTTTATAATACATAGATTGGATTTTGGGTCTCAAGTTTCGAACCAGTAAAATGGATAACAGAACGATAACTCTAATCAACCCTGACGCTTAAATAAGTACATTGACATGTGATAGCTTAAAAATTCTTGTTATTTTGTTTGTCGTGTCATCATTAAGGTATCATCGTTTGTGTCAACTCTCATCTTTCCCAACGAAAGGCAAAACTTCTCATTCAGTCATAAAAACCAATACATTCGCAACAGTCTTCATTCACTGACCAGAATACTATTATGCATCATTATTATCGCTTCTTCGGGTCGTAAAAATGGTAGTAAAATCCGCTCAGTTTTTTAGTACAAGGGTTGTAAAAAGTACAACATGCATACTTAAAATCATCATGATTTGAATAGACCACTTACTAGGCGGATGGTTAGTCACTTAAGCTTTTTGAGGAAGTTTACGACTGCGACTGCTCAGGAACAAAATGCTCACCGTTGGATTTAACTAACGTAATGCTTCAGAAATGCATATATATCTTCTGTTTACTCTTTTTCACTCCTTTCCATCTTCTGATCAAACAACGCGTCTCAATAAGTAAAAGGCAAAGTCTGTGACGATCATCATTTAAGTTTAAACAGTCTGCATTTCTCTATTTTCCTCTTTGAAAAAACAAATCCATAAAATCTCACAACATATCGCCATCAATTTAGAAACAGGGTGGGGGTTTAAATAACTGACATAGTTTAAAGTAAAAATCCAACTTTTCTTGTATTTGACAGCTTTTCTTTTGCAGCTTGTCTATCGTATCGGCTCAAGACAATAACTTTTGATGACGATTATCATCATCTTCGTCATAACTGCGTCCGTGTATCGCAATGTAAATATGAATGAAGAAAAGTTAGGGTTGGTCCAACAAATGGAATTGCTACCCTCTTTTTCTTCTCCACTGCTGCTCATTGCTATTCTCTGGCATAACTCGGTAAATGACGGCAGACAACAATTTTGTTTTGCATTTAACATAATAATATAAAAATACAAACATAAAATTATTTATTTTCATTCCTCCACCAATATCTTCGCATGTGGTAGCGCAGCTACCAAGTAGCGGCTACTGTTCAACGTATATCTTACTCCTGATTCTTTCCCCTATTTATTGTGATTTGTGATTTGATTAGTTGAATGAAAATGAATGAGTGAGGTGAGGACCCTTGCATGATAAGAGAATATAAATAAAAGGTTTTCATTCCCACTCCGTTGTTTTCTCAAATCAGAGAGACTCGTGAGGTTCCTCAGTTATTTATGGAGAGTGGCAGCATACAGTGCAAGCTTCACATATTTGTGTGCCAACCATGCCATTCATTGTTCCACCGCATCGATTGATCGGTTGTCTTGTTGTCGGTGTGAGTTAAGATTAAAGTTAGCTGAAAACAATATTATTATAAACTAAACTACTGAGAGGAGAACAATACAGAAGCTGCTACTGTGAAACTAGTAACTACTAAAGTTATCCCAGACATGACAGTTTTTTAGGACATTGTTTACTGTCATTTTAGTATCAGGCTTCCATTTGTACTTACCATTATGATATTTAGAAGATAAATTTTAGATGAACAAGGCAGCATGTGATTTGATTGTCCTTTTAACAATTAGTCAGATAAACACTAACACCACTCCTTTTGGTGTGTGGTGTGTGATTTTAAAAGGGAATCATGCACAATACATAATCTTCTAATTGCTTCTTCAGTTTTTTGTCACATTACAAATCAATTCTAGCTTCGGAAGAACCTACGTAATTTTTGTACGTCTGTAAAAATGTTGCTGGCGTTTTTGTTTTGCAAATGTTTTGCAGTCTCCATTTTTATTTGAATGCGTTCAAAAACTAAATAATAATAATAATTCATGTCATTTCCAAGCTGGCAATGGTAGTGAATACATGATATCAGCCCACGGAATCTTCCCCGAAGAGTGCGAGTTCAGCGTATGAGCTTCCGTGTGTTCCAGCCGAAAATACTTGATCATAAGAATCACCAAATCTGCCCAAACAGTTCGACTATGAATGAGCCACTCTTGTTCCAAATTGTTGCCCATTTTCTCTGCCACTTTTTCTGCTGACTTCAACTGCTTCTCCGCCTCAACATTTCTAGACCCCACCCAATAATAATATGCCATCAAATGCGTAAACCTCGGTTGTAGCACAGGCACCACTTCCGTTTCGCGGAAACTTTCACAATCTCCAAAATGTTCCAGGGGACATGTTTTGTTTAGCAGAAGATACAAGCAAATTGGGTAGTATTTCGAGACCCCAGTCCACTCATCCGATTCCTCAGCAAGAAAACAAAGCTTCTGAAATGCTTCCACAATCTATGTAATCGTCAACGAGAGAAGAAGCGCTTGACAAAGCAACTGCAGCACCCGAATTGTGAGCGCGTGTCATGAATCGTCTGTGCAATCCTCATGACCAGATTTAGGGCATTGGGATACGTGTCTTTCAAACAATATATTGTAATGAAACATATTATCGGAAAACAAGACTGAAAACAACAGTTGCTAAATATTAAATAGGTCCTGATTATACTGAAAGTTTTCTCCTAAACTTCTTACAACTATTAAATTAGAACCGTTACACACACGCTATAACAGTGTTTGCTCAATGGATTGACACATACTTAGTTTGGAAGTATGTTGGAATAGAAAGAATTACTAATTATTGTAGTCTTAATTGTTTCATTTTAACAATACTACTTTTTAATATTTGTAATAAATATTTATTTAGCATAGAAGATGGAACTTGAATTAGGAATTACGTCGTTGACGAAGGATAAGAGGAAAACACAAGAAAAGCACGTTCAAACTGCATTTCATTTTATGTACTACAGATTGGGCGCTTACCCATTCAAAATTAGTTGGATATACAATGAAAATAATTTTCGGTTCAGCATTCGAATGCATTC
>JAQGAP010000869.1:0-25601 GCA_034697805.1 Orchesella bifasciata
CATTCAACATTAACATCGCATTTATGCAGTCAAATTATAAAAGTATAATTTGGTAGGCAAATATGTCATCTTGCTGTAATAAAGCAAGGAACGTGTGAAAAATACTAATTTGACGTGCAATACGATCCCAAAACATGTTCACAGCATCTCAAGTCATGAATGAATGCAAGCATCTAGTAAAAAAGAAAATGGACATGACACCCTAGCATAGAAGATGCGATAAATATCTTTATGGTCATGTTTAATGGGTGTAATACGGTCAATAAAAATTGACAGGGATGTGCGGTGTTAAAGTAATTAATGATCTGGCATTAATCATGATTAAAAATGAAAATGCTAAAATTACTAAAAAAAATTAACTCTTCAAAGAAGCGATTGAGATACATATATTTAATGATATCTGGATGGTTGTTACCAAATATTAACACTTGTGAAGCAGTAAAACTTAATGGGATGATAAAATGAAGGCCTGTGTGTCAGGAATTTTTCGGAGGGCAAAGAACTAATGAATTACAACATATGACCGCTTGTAGACCAGATTGAAAAGTAATTCTAAGACGCAGGTGCAAAGATCCTAGTTTCATGTCCTAATAAAAAGCATGGTCATGACACAAAACTTGTAAAACGTGCAATTCTAGACGAAGCAAAATTCTAAAACATTCCTTATTGAACGGCTAGATTACACTTCTATATGCGCATTAAATACCAGCTTCTTGCTGAATGATTTATCAATGTGCAAGCATATACTCATTTCGAACCCAAACTGTAACACGACAAAGTTCTGCCTGTTTGACGCATATTTTAACTCAAGTTCAGTATGCCAAAATGTAGTGCTCTTTTGATATGCAAATGACCAAAGATGAACCTAAGATAAGAAGATAAAAGACGTAACAATTATGATACATGTAATGGTGTACAAAGTTCTGTGCATTCATTAAACACGAGCATCGTCTATAAATATTTTTCATTTTAAATGGGGTTCGTTAACATCAAATGGGCGCTCAGTTAAGATTTCTTAATCTTAACTACCGTCGAAGGAATGGTTATACCATCGATAAAGAAATGGTTACATAAGTACTAGTTTTAAGCCGGATGCTGATAACAAAAAAATCTATCAAACATTCAGAGTAGATTTAACTTGCTCATTTGCATTTTATGATTTTTAATTTGTTCGTAGAAAATAAGCTAGAATGAGTAATCATTTATTGCTTACACAAGCTACAGTCGCTACTGCGATGCGATACATAACTTTTTTCTGCAGCTGCAGACTTAAGAAGTACAAAGTAAGTGTAAGTATGAATTTATGACCCCCTATTACCTATACAGAACGCAAAAACGCATATTTGCCTATCACATGTAATATCACAAGCATAAGTTCTTTGTATTTTATATCAGACTACGGCTTTGTGACGAATTTTGTAATATTGTAATGAGCACTAATTTTGTGTCCTGAAATAGAGTATGAAACCACTTTTCATGACTCATGAACTTGTAATTTTCTTATGAAATATTATGCCTGTCAAATATCACGTCCGCCAAGTTGAGTTAGACGATATATAATATATACGTATACAATGTGTTGCTTTTAGGCCTAAATTCCCTCTCCATTGTCATTGTTATATGATTAGTACGATCTTAGCAGCGAAAACAAATTCTTAAAGCTGATTAGGCTGCGACAATAAAAGGCTCGATAGCGTTTCCCACAGGTATTAAGTGATGTTAATTGAAGCAGGCTTTGCGACATTTATTCTATTTATGCTGATATTTCAATATTCTACCTTTTTGCAAAGGCTGAAACTGATATTTCGTAAATGTCAGTTTCAATTTCATTTGGGAGTTCATTGGCTGCAAGATATAAGATCTGGCTGGCTCATCTGAAGGACTCATATTTCCATGGCCTCTTTTTGCCTAAGATATCTGCTACCCATATTATTCAATGTCATATTCATTCTTATAAGGGCTTGCACTTTTTCTACACGAGCCAAGCCGTAGTTTCTGGCATGCTTATTAGTAGTACAACGCTGCATGAGTATATCCCAGGCTCATTTTTAATGATTTTATGACAGCAAAACCAATAATCATAATCAGCATCGCTCGGGATCTACAGTGTATTCATGTAAAGCATTTGATTGCGAAAGCTCGATTCTGAATTGTTAATTTTGCGTTGATTTTTCTTGCTTGATAGAATATGTATAGTTTCGCTATAATACGTCATCGATTTTATTTGAATACCTACGTAAAATTACAGGGATTGTTTTTGTACTATCCAGCGTCATTATAACCTGTTGACTGCTATGCTATGTAGTACAAAAAGCAGTATGAAAACGAAATCACCACTTTTTTGCCAGTAAGGTATTGCATCGATCCAACGTAATGATATAATGAGTTTACACTCAAACACCGTATATTGTAGTTCGTTCGTGCGTGTAGTAAAGTAAATGGCAAAAGGCAATTCGACAGAACCTCATATGAATGCTTTTCAATGTGGTGTCATTTTCATTTCAACTGGTATTCGCCGGTTTAAGCCCATTGTTGCCAAATAGTTGGAAAAATCTGTTGTTTGATTTCCCCTATAAGATTATTAAAGCTCAAGTACAGTGTAAACTACTGGTAGAATGCAAATTACATGCTTATGTTGAAAATATTGGTACATAAAGGCGTACCAGGGCGATATGCAACATACATTTTTCTAACGACAATACTCATAGTATCTCATGGGTTGGGGTAACATGATTCAATGGGTTTCGGACGACCTTTTTCTCAAATGCCAATAGTTGAAATGCTCTCAATATCAATTCTAATATATGAATCCATGAGTCTCCTAAAGGGTCAACGGCTAAGCTGCTAAGCAGGACAGCGGATGCCATCGCTGTTTACAAGTATCATTTCATGAGAAAAGCCTTTCCCTCAATCAGTATTTTGTGTGCATTTTACTACTTGCGGTTCCAGTTCTCTTAAAAACGAGTCATACTGAATTACCTTAACCTAACTTTCGATTGCTATTGCTGATCATGTCCGACACTTCATTTAACTTTAGTTCTCATGCGATAACACTGTAACTGATCAGGTTCAAAGGGAAGAAATTTGTTCATAAAATGGCAAGCTAGTATTATAGCCATTCTATTCTAGCTGAATGCTCACTCTTATAAAAGATTACATTCTCTCTCAAGCCAGTTCATTACGCTTTATGTACCATCCCATCCGTCCAGTTTCTCACGGAGACCAACTGAAAAAGCTTTTGAGAGAACTTTGCTGACAAGTACGATAAAAACAAGGAAAATAACTTTTAGAAGGAAAGGGGAAATAACAAGAGAACTGCCAAGGAGATTGTGTCTAGTATCTTAACATTACAGAACGTTTTTCGTTCGTATTACCAATCGTTTTATTCAACGTCTAGTCTTGTTATACATTTGTCTATCATACATTCCATTTTTTGTAGAACACACGAAGCTTCTCTCCACATCCACTCTCCGTGTTTTTATTTCGCAATCCAATTCGTAGGTAATTCATCATGATGAGGAAAAGTAGACAAACCGCCCAGAAAGTACGAGACCAGCTTGGAAGCAGCAGATAGGTCTTCGATCGTAATGGAATACGGTGGTGAAGGTGATGATGATTTGTATGATGTTATCTAAACAAACTCTCCGTACAAATATAATGATGAGAATCATCGTACCTAATGTATGCATCGCATTACTTATTATAAGCATTACTTCCCTATATTGTGGCCAATATGGAGCTATTTCCCTGTTCAACATAACATGGTGTGCATAACGCAATTCCAATAGATACCAAAGAAAGGTAAAAAAATGGGCAGAATGTAATATCTTTAATCCCGAAACACGCAATCGTCTTTTCCGTCCGTCTTCTCTGGCTTAAGAAAAAGGCGAAGAAACTGCAAAGGCCTGTCTTATGGAGAACTTGCTTTTTGCTCCTGTTCCATCATCAACACCAACACCATCATCATCGTAATCATAAAGAGCCGAACCCGACGAACGATTTTTTTTTGCTACACCTTCCTTATGGCAAACTTGAGGCAGATAAGTGATATTTGTTGTTTGAATGTATGTAATATGCATACATATACACTTGTGCTCCGCGTACCTTATGCAGGCATATGACACGTGTCCGGAAAAATCCGCTTGGAAAAATCCCTAATAGGCAAAAATTCGTGATACGGTTTGGCAAAATCCAATAAATTTATTACCAACGAGTTGATTGCAATGAAATCAATTTACTTTAACCAATAATTTTGTAAGGAGCATAAAATCCATATATTGGTGTCCTAATTAAAGCATTAACTATTTTATTTTATTTTAAAAAACAACTGTTTTTGTTAGTTATGTTAATCCCTCGAACAGAATATATTAAAATGCATAAACATCTTTAAAAGGTAGCATCTTTCCAGTTTTTACTTACAATTGGTACGTTTGCTCGGTTAGTTTTATGTTATGCTAGGAAGAAATTGGTCCCTATTCAAGGTATAAATGTGTTCGTTAATCAACGGAGGTTGACATGAAGATTAACCCTTTGTTTAAAGCTACAATTAACATTTTTACACATTTACATTGACGAAAACTATTGCCCCGTTTTTGTCCCTGTTTCATCAAAGCGGGTATTTTCTGAAAGGATTTTTTCCATGCGGTTTATTTCCTTGACCCTTTTGATATTAATAAGTATTATGTATACATTAGATATCATGCCTTTTCCTTCCTCTGCTGCGAGTTCCCTGTCCTGGTAGACATTGCACTAATGTCGTTTCCCCAAAACCGATGATGCTGATGCTGCTGCTGAGTTGAGAGAGCTGTGTATGAGTGTAGGAGTACATATAGCTAGACGAGTTGGAATTTCTACAAAAAACGAGAAGAAACTTCTCACTTGCTCTGCGTCCGTCTGTTCCTGTTCCTAGAAATGAGATCTGGTCTCGATTCATATATTAGTCAGCTGCTCGATCCAGTCACCAACCACACCATTTTCGAGACATACACTCAAAAATTGTTTGATGAAAAAAAGGAGATTGGAAATAAATTTAATTGGATTCCTTTCCTATTTCCAATAATTGGATCATACACATGCGAGCAACATCCAAGGTCAGGAATAAGTAGATTGGATTACTTCTGTGCAAAAATTTCCAAGTTGGGTAACAAGATTACTCTAAAGTTGTTATTTATTGTAAAAGGATAATGAAACTTTAAATGAGGAAAGGAAGTAAAAGAGTTTTCAACCGGTTGTGAACCATGCTTTGAGTGAAATGTGTTAGATCGGCAGTCTGTTTGTAAACGTTGAGCTGTCGAGCATTCAGTTTCGAGCGACTTATTTTCGTGCCAAAAAATTACCACATCGTCACGTTTTGTTGACATTAGTCACCACTAAGTTGGCCAGGCAGCTAGCATAATTTTTTTCAAAATCAGCTGTCAAAGCTAACAAATCATAGAACTGAACTTATTGGACAGTACAACTTTGCTCACTTCATAGTTCCTTTCTTGTTGACTCATGTTGAAATTCAGTTGTCAATATTTTACTCATCGTGTTTCATGTTGAGGTCAATTACCTTGATTCGCATGAAAACACGGGAGATAATGTGCCCGGCCTACAGTATACGGAGTCAACCAAGTTTATTCCTTAATTATTATCATAACTTCCCATTCATTTCCTTCTGGTTTTGATTACACACGTCGTTATTCAGTTCAATTTCCTAGCGTCGGTTTTTCCTTATCCGTTGCGTTTTATTGATTTGCATTGAAAACTTGTGTTGTCAATTGTAACTTTTAACGCCGGTATCATTTTGCACTCGATGCAAAAAAAAATTGTGACTGTGTCTTGTTCCTGCAATCGTGCTTTAAATAACAAACAGTTTGTTCGCCCTAAGTTGTGTCATCTCAGTGGTAACTTTTTTTGAGAAACTAATTTACGAATTAACGGTGCTTTACCATGTTTGCTCGAAAAGAGAGTCAGGAGGAGGAAGCGGTGACTGATGCAAGACCTTACTCACCTTTGATGCCCAGTAGCACACCTCCCTTGGTTTTGCCTGACTCTCCAAGAAGCTCCTTCTTGGACAGGCAAAAGACAAGGATTATGAGACCACGGAGCAACAGCATTAAAGGTTCTTGACACTTCAATTCTTTTTCCACTTGCAGTTTTTGTTGAAGCAATGAGATCTTTTGTTATGAATGAATGAGTTGCGTAATACCTTGTTGCAGTTGATTGAGTTGTTCATCCACGTGTTGGTATCGGATTTGGATGGGTTAGGGAGGATTAGGTTTTTACGACCAATAAGTTTTTAATTTGTTGGAACCTTTCACTTTTAACTTTATGTAGTTGATTTTCTATACTGGGGAAATTCATGCTTAACATATGTTTGACATTGATGATGGGTTAAGGTTTTAAATGTTATGCTTTTATCGGCATCTGTATACTTTTCCCACCCTTTCTTTTGAGTTGCTTGAAGTTTAATTGCTATTCCTGCACTGAATTGTAGTATAAGTTCTTTTAATCTTTAAGTCGACGATGAATAACATTTTTATGTGTAAGTCATACATGACTTCTTTCTGGAGTCATTTCATTCATGCCTTTCAACGGCTGCTTGTAGTAGCTTAGCTGGATCTTTTCCCTTTGCAAGTCATATCAAGACTATTTGTCGCATGTGTGCCCAACATATGTGTATAAAAGTCGTCGACTCTTCATGATGAGTCGAGCCCGACGGAGGTAATGCAGTATGCAATTGATGATGCTAGCGACGTGCTATATCTGTAGGCATGAAGTGTTGTTAGGTGCAGGTGTTTAAAGTATAAACTTTATTGCTATTGCTTGCTTACTAGGCTGGGGAGTATTTGTAAAATTGTTTTTCTTTGCATTTCTTAATTAGCGAATATCCTACCCTGAAGTAAAAATACATGACCAGGTTATTTGCTGAATTTTTTAGGGAGTTGCATAATTTTCAATTATCTAATAAACGCTGTGCAGGAGCTCAATGAATGATGCTGAAAAGGGACATTCTACCAATTGAGTACATATCCTATCACTTGTCGCATGAATTCCTGTACTTCATTATTTGTGTTATCGCCCAGTGTCTTGCATTATAGATGCAACAATGTTTTATATAAGTATCAATATTGTTTTCACCATCCGTAATCCTAATCACTGGTTGTATCGATATATCAATATTTAATCAATGTCTGATGTGACTCTCCGTAGCCTGCATTCTACTATTGGCTTATAGTACGCACTCATATTTCTCCATGGCATGCATGCCATCGTCACATTTATCATCCAAGTTTAGGATGATAATCCTCTCAATCCCAAAGGGAAAAGGTTTAGGTTTACTGTGTTGATTTAAGCTGGAAACATAATGAATGATATGATCATCACCACACATATGCACATGGCATAGAACAGTTGTTGCAGTGCCTCCCGTTTGACGTTCTTATCATAGAAAAATTACAGAATCCTCGTTTATTCACTCACGGCATTGGCTTAAGGCTCATTCATATTTTCTTCTGTGGATCCTTTAATACAGTTTCATGCATGTACTCACTTGTGACATGGGTTGACAATACATCTCGCTGTCAAAAAACTGGAGTAATGACAAGGCGTTGATTTTCTAGTTTCTTGATCGGATTAGTAGCCAGCTGCAATCCAGATTTTGTTCAGTTAGTTGTCGTTATGAGTACAGATTGGAATTGAGTTCCTTCAAGAATATATTTCCAGCATGATGGATTCATAAGATAGCGATTTGTAATTTTTTAAATAAATTGACAAGTTTGAGTTTTAGCAAATTTGTGTACGTCACAACCTTCTAATTGCTGGTTACATAATCACGGGTAAGTGACTGATAACTCGATATTTATTGATAGTAGTATGTCTCCCGGTACTATAAAGTGTATATTTGTTGTATACTTTGCAAAGGCACTTTGGTGTGCGGGTTTTAGTGTTTGGGCATGAAGAAGCCAATGATTGCATGAAAAGTGATCCGATCCTTCAATTTCGAATAGCGTCTTGTGCAACAATGGCAATTAAAATGATCATTATTTTTTAATTGAGATAAGAAACGTCATATCATATCATATGTCATTAATTGCTACATCTGCATTTTACCTGAACCATTTTATGTAAGACTGCCATTTAGTATGTAAGTTTTAGATAAACTGCAATATGCCATCAATTCCTTTTCGTTGTTGTGAGTGTGTCCTCTGGTACTGCTACAATCAATTCAGTAATCGGAGCTGGAGCCTGAAAACAATATGTGAATGTTTGTCTTCGTCGTTACTATGCATTGCTGTCGACGAAATCAAAAAATGGACGCTGTAATGAATTGCGCATTTTCTTTTCCAACTTAACATATAAGAAACAAACGTAAGCAGACGCATGTCATTCAATATGAAAGGAAATCAGAGCTCATGCCATTAGCCATTAAATTCATCAGAATATTGAATATGTTGTCAAAACAAACTGTGATGCTACTAACAATATATGAAATAGGGCATTTGACAACATCGCATTAGCATTTCAACCAATCAAAATATGCCACTACCAAACAATTGTTGACAATGAAGAAAGTAGGCTGGCATAGAAGAGCAGAAGACAATAATCATGTGAGGGTTCCAAGAAGCGTATGGCATCATCGAGGCAGTCGGCAGAGTATAAAAAATTTTCAGTTTAGAAGAACGGAGAACATTCGACTTTAGCGTTGAAGCAAGGAAAGACGTATTCCAACCATCTGTCACAAGCAATAGGGAAATCACTTTAAAACCTGTAATAAAATTTCTCTGTTCTCAATAAGTTCGAAAAATGTCTGCCATGTCATCATTTAGTGAGGACTCCAGCAGCGACAGTTTGGTGGAATTGAATAAAAGGGTAAAAGTAGTTATGTCAAACGATTCGAGGATCCAAGTGTTGTACCAGCCGGAGACAAACGGCAAACAGTACGAAATTTCAGGGTCTCCTAGTTTGAGGTCAGAGGCAGTTTGCTTGAATATGGAAGAGGGTGAGTCAGTTTGCTTGAACATGGAAGAGGGCGAAACAGAGCCATTAAATTTGCCAGCAAGGGACAATGATAATATGGGCAACTATGTAAGGCTCAGCCCAAGTGGTTTGTCCGGAGACTTATCGAGCCCTGGCGAAGAGGTAGCGCAAGAAAATGGTGGTGAAAACCGAGAAGTGACACGTCCAAAAGTGGTAGGGATAGGTCGTAGAGGTAATTTAACTCACACTGCTGTTGTTTCCGTGTCATTGGTTGGTGTATGAGATTGGTTGAATTTGAATTGAATGGTGATAAGCATATTGTTTCTAATATATGACGTCATTCCTTCTTTTGTAAGCTTCTGTACTGCTTTATATATTATGCTTCGTGTACCATTTCATATGGAATACATTTGAATGTAGAAAAGTAAAAAGAAGAAAATCATCATTTTTATGTTTGGAATTTTTGAAACAGGAGCCGGAACTAAGAAGATGGGGTCGTCATCCGGAAATAAAACTAGGCTAGTAGCCATGTTTACCATGACATTTGGATTCTTCTTGGTGGAAATCATTGTTGGATATATCACCAATTCCATGGCTTTAGTGGCTGACAGTTTTCACATGCTCAGTGACGTGGCCGCTCTTGTGGTGGCTTTCGTGTCTGTTAAGGTATGTCAAATCTGGTACTATCTACAATTTATTTAGATGACATAATATATATACTTTTGGTTTAAAATTGTAATCAAATCCGTGTGTGCAGATGTCGCCAAAAAAGTGGTCTAAAAACACCTTTGGATGGGCAAGGGCTGAGGTGCTCGGTGCTCTCGTAAATGCCGTTTTCCTGGTTGCTCTGTGCTTTTCCATTCTTGTTGAATCGGTTAAAAGGTATGCCTCAAGTATACTTGTGCTGAAATATCTTTTGTCGGCTATAATCATGATTCATGAAACTAGGTTTTTGACTTGAATAATCTATTTTCGTCCAGATTTCTCCATGATGAAGTGATTGATCAACCGAAGTTAATCCTTATTGTCGGAGTAATTGGATTAGTTGTAAATCTAGTAGGAATTGTGTTGTTTCGACGTAAGTAACAAATTGAAGTGTAAAATTTGTAGTTAAAAATTTGCTACTATGAAACTAATCCTGTTATCTCTCTGTTTGCAGATCATCATGGAGGACCAGGCCATAACCACCACCATCACTCCATCAAACACCAACGACGGCTTACTCGCATGGTTGCTACCGATGATAATGAAAACGACGAACGGGTGACTTCTGCAGATAACGCACCACCACAACCTATTCCTCCACCGACTAACCACAAACATGCCTCTGCTAGCCAGGTACAGAAAATAATGAAAGAAAGATTATTTTTTAACATTTGGTGTTATATGCTTGTATAACTCAATTTATTTCTGCTTTCCTTTAGATGAACATGAAAGGAGTATTTTTACACGTAATGGCCGATGCTCTTGGATCAGTTGTTGTGATTATATCTGCCTTGATCATTTGGTTAACTGAATGGGAGTACAAAATGTATGTGGATCCGTGTTTGAGTGTATTCCTTGTCGTTTTGATCTTGTATTCAGTTTGGCCCCTGTGTGAGTATTTTTGAACTTAGTTATTTAACATTTTAGTTCATATTTCACGTCTAATGTACATTTCTAACTATCATTTCAGTACAAGAATCCGCCATGATTTTGCTTCAAACGGTTCCCACTCATATCCAGGTATGTGGTTATAAATTAGCAATAGTTAATGTTGGTGCGTCCAAGATTTCCCTTAACTGATAATGTATTTTAATTATTAGATCGATGAACTACAACGAAAACTCATTCGGGAAGTTGAGGGAGTGATTGCCGTGCATGAATTTCACATTTGGCAACTCGCCGGAGATAGGATCATCGCCTCTGCACATATTCGGTATTTACATACAAAATCATGTATCATAACTATAATGCATTATCGTTTTTAAACGCTTATTTGTTGATTATAAACATGTTCTTTCTCTATTTGCAGCTGTCGCAATTTGGCTGATTACATTCGCATTGCTGAAAAGGTCAAGGAATTTTTCCACAACGAGGGAATCCACTCCACTACTATTCAGCCTGAATTTGTAGAGGTAAGCTACGACGCTCATTGTCTAATTGTCTTCTATACCATTTCTGTGCAATTTATGTAGTGGAATTGTAATAATTTCCGTCCTTTAATTACAGCAATATCCGGATGTGGATCAATCCCGAGTGTATGATTGCTATTTGTCATGCTCTGACCCTGCTTCCGCTACCAGTTGTGCTGCCAACACGTGCTGTGGACCGATCAGTGATCCTGATGCTCCGGAAACTGCGCAGGATGAAACTCAGGACATGAATAACATACAAGTGTAACGTGTTTATTGGGATCTATGTTTTAAGATTATTTATTATCTTGTTTAATTCTTCGTACTTATTCATACGTCAGCGCCTTTCAGTCTGTAAACAGTGTCAGAAGTCGTTTGTACGTAACATCACATTGTTAAGTAGTTGATGTCGCTGTCGTTTAAATACGACTGTATTTAATATAAGGTGTATTTGTAAACTTGTTTCATGGATGTTAAACGATAACCCTGTTTAGTTGAAACTTGCTCCATGTTATTTCTAACCTAAAGTTGCTTTTTACATTAGTTAACCGTTTAGAATATTCAGCAAGGCATATTTGTTGTCTTAAACGCTGAACAAGTTCTTCGCAGTTTCTGTCTCCTCGAATCCAATAAAGTTTTGAGAACTGACAACTACGAAGGTTACTGAATTTTGTATTTTTGGTAATATATTATGTATACATGACGATAAACTGTTAGATTACAAACCATTCGATTTAAGCAAATGACTTAGTCGTTTTGTTAGGGGTATTCAAAGAATTATTGTCAATTGAGTGTTGAGTAATGGTCAATGGACAGAATCAATCATTTTTATCTTGTTTCCCTGTGGTAAATACAAGTGTTGCACTTTCCATTTGCCGTAATTAGGCCACATAACCATTTTCAAGTTCAATAAATGTCAAAACAGTTGTTCCTGTACTTTTTATCTGATTGAAGACGTGAAAATATTCAAATTTTAAAAATTAAAAAATTAAAATCTACACCTTTCCCAGCTGAATGAGTACATGTTTCTTGTGTCAACTATTTTGTTGTGATCTCATGCTAATCCAAAGAAAAGTGTCATTCTTTGTACCCTCCTATTTTTAACCCATTTCTGCTCTCCTTCTTGCTCATTCTCTGAAAAGTTGTTCTGAGCAACATTGATTGTGTCAGTTTGAGTTGTAAAAAACAACGAGCGTTTTTGTTTGCCGTCTCTTTGTACATTACACACCAGTAAAAATTTTATGATAATGTAAGCGTGCGTTTTCCCAGTAGAAGTAGAATTACTCAAAACGTGACTATTATGTATTTGCAGATCTACCAGCCTTTAATGTTACTGACACCAAGTTGAACGATGTAATTGTATATAATTATAGATGGTATACACATGGTGATGGTTTCTCCGTTAGTACTTTTAGTTACCGACAGACCTTGTCGTCTGATCAATTGCGCTCATTATAAGTTTCGGAGACCGGCCATTAATTTAAAGATAACGGGATTTTGTGACCAGATTGTCGTCTGTCAGAATGTCAGGCTCAATGACCATAGTTCCATGTATAATTGTAGAGTATTATCGGCATTTAAACAAAAATGTTTGCCACTGCTTGATGTTGTGTAGTATATTACTCAAAATCAGGTTTCTCTGTTTCAACGATAAGGGTTCAAAAAATTTAAAAAGTGCTTTCTAGTTTTTAAAAAAAATGAACGAGTAATTAATTGTTATGTTAAACTGATAAAGTGATAAAAACTGCGTGCGCCATACGCATCCTTATCTATGTACAAAGTAATCGGATACACTTCCATGCTAAAATGGAAGGTTAGCTCTAACGAACATCACCAAGCCTAGCGGAAGTTGTTTCATAATGACTCCCCACGTAGGCATCTCTAGAGTAAAGTACTTTATAACTGCTAAGGATTCTTGTTATTAAAATACTTGATTACATTACAATTTTATGGTGTGAAAAATTAGGCAGTGAGCAAAATGTTATGTATTTCCGCTAATATTGCGTGTACATCGCATCTTAGCATCTGCAATCGACCTTCAAAATAACAAAAACATTCGGAGTTAATCAACGTCTATATTTTCTGGTCGTCAACAATGTGTAGCATAGAAATATGCGCAGAGTAAAACCAAAAGTGAAGAGAGATTCGAGCTATATTGTTAATACATAGTGTCCTTTTTACAACGCTGACGTAGGCACAGAGAACTCAACCTTGTGTATTTAAAATAGCTCAATCATGCTAACTTTGTCAATGATTTGTGCTACATGTAAACTAAAGATTAAAAAAGTAAGAATAATATTGAAATCATCAGTAATTTACAATTTTCCTATTTACACTTTAAGAAAGTATTGAAAATAGATTGTAAACCGGTTACTAGTATACAAAGCTAGGGAGCCACAGTAAAAGTGGTCACTACATTATTGTTTCTCTCCTTCCGGTGGCACCACACTCGGAAGTACACAACCAGTTGTATGAATCATCGAAAACACGAGAATCGTTCAAGAACACAGTATTGTACAATATACATTTGGTATAGTTAAGTAAACGATTGTGTGTAGAACATGTTAGTCAATGAAGCCAATAATGATCAATGCCTTCATTAGACTGGTGAAATTGTATTGTAGTGTTTCGCTGCAGAGAGTTATTTTTAACAGTAAGTCAATTGAGTAACGATTCTAGTTGTCTTCTGACAATTTCTGAGTCCGGTTAGAAAATGTTATGACTCGCTATATATTCCTTACTTATACACGCAGCTGTATGTACATTTCAAGTGATATGATAACAGAAAACACGGACGGAATAATGTTATAGATTAAAATAAAATCGCAATGTTGTAAAAAGCAGAACAGATCCTTGTTTTATATGACTGAGCTTTATTTTTTCATCATATCATAATTCATTAATTTCACAATTAGTTCTTCAAATTGAAGAGGTAAAGGGGACACGGTTCATGAAAGATTGATTTGATGTCTTAGGTAATTAATTGCTTAACTAATAATTCAAATCCTGCATGGGAAGTAGATCCATCCTACGAAATGCAATAAAAATGGCGAACTGGGTGGCCAAGAGGTAGTTTTACAATGTCACATTAATATCGGGTGTTGTATACACACTAGTTAGCTTATCTAGTCTAAAAACTTATTTGTCAGTAATACGTATATCTCATTGCTTTCATTTCTTTGGATTATTGATTCATATTATTGAGTTCTATTTCTATATCAGGGTTTCAGATGATGATGTTTAGTGTGCGTTTTACTCAAACACTTGCGAAATTATGGTGTATGATACATTCAGAGTTTTAAAATTATGACTAGAGTTGAGAATAATTCTTACGTGTATGATTACTCAAACATATCAACAATAATAATACTTTTAACACCTGCAATCATCATATCATTTTAACTAATTGAACATAAACATCCATCGTTTAAAATCATCAGTACTACAGGTTCTACAACTAAATAAATATCTCCTTGTTGTACGAATAAAACGAGTAAACCATATAGGTAATATGCATATAAATACTCTATAAATAGTTCACACTTCGACTTAAAAATATTTTGTAGGGGGTAAAAAGGTAAAATACAAATTTCAGTTTTTTCGATGATATTTGGTTTTCTACATCATTATAAATATGTAGCACTACATTGGTTGTCTTTAAAAATATTGCTTAGTAATGCCATTTATCCATCATTTACTCTTATTAAGGATTAAAACAGACATGTTTTGTATATATAATTTCATTAGTTTGTACACAACAAAGTCTACAACTAAAGAACAATCTTCAAAGTTAATGTTTGCTTTACCTGTTAATACCGGACTAGTTTTAATGGACACTCAAAGACTTTTCAACACACTGGCAAAGAACCAATCCATGATAGATTGCATGCCTAAGCCAATGCAGGTAAAAGCTAGAGAATCCACTAGCCGAAAAACCTTTCACTCAACTTCTTAAGGCCAAACCCAACTTTCACTGATGCGACAAGGATGAATAAGTACGTAACTGTTGAATTTTAATTGGCAATACAAGTTCTTAAACTCAGATTCAGTAATTTGATTACACAAGGTGTGCAAAATGGGTAAAAATCTGAAATTCTATACATATAATACTTTTGTCTTACGTATTAGTACTATTACCATAGCTCACCACCTACTAAAATATCAGTTTGCACCAAGAATACTTACTTTTTGTTTAGATGACTAGTTATTAAAATTTAAAGGTTTCATGGCGATATTGCTTTCTTCTTGATTATAACATGATGATGGTGAGAGTAAGTTCTATGGAGTTCAAACCCTAGGTTTGGGAATATAAATGGAATTGAAACGCTGGAGTAGTTAATGTAAAGACGAGTAAGGTATTTGTTACTGAAGCGGAGTATTATGCGCAGAGATTCTGCAACACCGAAACCCGTCTGTGCTCAAGTTATGGAATATAGCTCAGCTATATCAAATGAAAAGTCGACTTTGAACAGTGCGTGTTTAGGAATTAAAAATGCGAAATGAACTACTATACCTACTCTATTATA
Organism: Orchesella bifasciata; assembly: GCA_034697805.1. Lineage (NCBI taxonomy): Eukaryota > Metazoa > Arthropoda > Collembola > Entomobryomorpha > Orchesellidae > Orchesella > Orchesella bifasciata. Next base: position 15,602 of record JAQGAP010000869.1, read on the forward strand.
AGTTCTAAGCCTTGACACACTATAATTCTATATCTATGTTTGTACGTTACCAAAGGTTCCTGCGGGTGGCCTATATTTTTTGGGTAAGGACAAAACTTGTAAATGATTAAATGCATACTTTCGCTGTCCAATGTTCTTCAGAGTATTTTCTCGACGACATCCCTCACTGAAAAATAAAAACACCAATTCATTACGAATATTTCGTATAAAATTGAAGTAAAATATGGACTGATGTAGATGTCCTCAATTTCATACCTGCGCGTGGCGTCCAGCGCCGACTGAAACTCATGTTCCGCCAAATCATAATCCTCAGATAAAATTTGTATTTGTTCGAGTGTCACAGACATTGAAGTCCGATCTTTACCACTTTTGCAACTCGTATACCTCAATCCTAGAGATAAAGTACAAAACCAAATCATCAATACTTGGATCGTCTGCCACAAAAGGTTAGGGTAATTTGACTGTACTTACCCATTAGAGCTCGACTTATCTGAGAAGATAAGTGGATTATAGCAACATTCTTTTTCTTTTTTGATAACAATTCTGCATGCATTTTGTCCAGAAGCTTATCCAAATTTTGACCATCGTCTTGGCCACCTTGAAGGTAGAAAAAATTTGCTGTTTGCTAGTAGTTCAGCTGGCATTTTAACCTCAGATTTTAAATATGCTCATAATAGGAAACAAAATAACTATGTGGAGTGGCTTACGTTTGGAAGCATATTTTGCCGGAAACATTTGTTTGCAAAATCTTCTGTAGTACTCATTCAGCCGAGCAAAATTGTCGAGATTAGACCTTTCTTGGGGCTCCATAAAATTTCCTAACCTTTCTGCCAAAGTAGCTTGCTCATTTATGCCAACATTAAAGAAAACAGGGGTAATTACGAAGCTTGCACTCCAATTTTTATCTAAAGCCAGCATAGAAAAGATCGCCTCAGGAACTGGAAGAATCACTTTGAGGGCTGATCTTGAGCCGTGAACTTTAGGAAGCGGTGGACAACCCTCATCTCCACCACCCATAACCATGATGAACTCGACTGTCCTCAAGTCCTCCACAGCAACAATCATGTCATTGAACATTTCTGCTTCATGGGAATAGTAGGTAAGGAACGAATGGAATGATACTAAAGGACCCAATTTCGTCAAAATGTACAAAAATGTCGGGTCCGGCTTACGGCACCATAATCGCCCCATGAGTCCAGTTACTAAACTGGTTAACTGCAAGAAATGACAAAAAAGTTTATAATACAGAAATCATCTTAATTTGTTTTATTAAACAACAAATGGTTGGCTTTCTTACGGCATGCGAAAAGCACACATCCCTTCTGTACTTCAATGCTAGCGCCAGTTTAGACTTCTCAGAAGGTTCCTGTAGCCTAAATATACTGTGTGCCAAACGACACGTTTTTAACAGCCCATCCGTCGCAAGCCGAAGTTTTTTGACACTGGATCTAAGTTCATCACTCCAATCTGTCGTTGTGTTTGGGTCTGAAGTACATGTCAAATGTGAGGTACGATTATTATTCTCCACTGGCATGGACGCCGTCCTTGTATGCATGACCTGCACTCCAGCTGACTGCTGAGGTCCAAGTTCATGCATTTCCAAGCTGTGATATGCCATATCTGACGTTGATCTTCTGTCTAAAGTTGAGGCCTGTCGTTGTTCCGTTCGCCTTGAGAGGGATCGATGCTGAATATCAACCCCCATTCCGCAAAGCATTAGCACCTTACTATTAAGACTAATCATGCTAGCCTCTATGTTGAGTTGTGTGAGATCCCAAGGTTCAGGCTCCTCGCTGGGCCTGTAATAGTTTGAAGAAGGAGAGTCCAGGAATGATTTCACTATTTCTTCAATGCCCAAACCCGAATCTGGTGTTTTGTCTTCAGACTGTTTAGTCATTTCAACGGTAGAACCACTGTCAGTTACGTCAACCACGAAGCGATATGGCGAATTGGGAGTTTCAATTCCCTCGTCAACGCTGTTCGAGTTCTGTTGATGAAGTTCTTGAATTTCCCCAGTCTCAACGTTGTCGTATTCATAAGCCTGACATGTAGGTAGGGTTAGTTTATTGTGCTCCAGAAAGTAGAATGCTTCCTCAATTAGCGAATGGTCGCAAATGCTTAAGAGTAAATGGCACTGCAATAAAAAATAAAGCAAGTATGATTTGTAATTCTCAACAAGCCAAGCCCAAGATGTTTGCAAATATTTACCCTTTGATAAATTTCATCGACGTATCTATGCATTCCTACGGTTTTTCTCTCCTTTGCTAGCTTCATGATTACTTGCATTCTCTCGACTATTTCTCTCCTAAGCCGTTTGATACCTTGAACTGAATCATATGTCAGGATAACCTTGTTGGGGCTTGGAGTCATCTTTTTATGTCCCCTTTCTGACGGTACAAGCTCAGTCTTGAACCTTTGAAGCATCCTGTTATAGAACAAGTAAAATTATTAAAGTAATGTATTGCATAATATTGTGTATTATTTATATATGCATGCATGTATATAGACTGCATAATTAAGCATGCTTTGAAAAAAAAACTGCAGAAAACACTCACTTCACAAGGCCTCCTAGATCATACCCTTGTGCATAAGCCGTGAAGGCACCAACCGTGATCGTATCATGAAAACCACTCTTATGCAAGCTCTCATTCTGTACCCACATTCTCTGCAGGTGCAAGTTGAGAGGAACAAATTCATAAGTAGTATCTGCTTTCGTTGAGCTGGGTTTGAAATTACAGGATCCTTTGTGTGTGGCAAGAGAAACTCGAGCCTGAGTGTACAAATTGATAAGCCAAAGGTGTCGCTGAATCATTTCGGAACGAACAGCATGCCAAGGTTCCCTTAAGTCTCCAAGACCAACCATTTCCTGTAGCAGCTCTTTTTCTTCCGCTATCCAAACCGATCTATTAGATTTAAAACCAGATCCAATTATAAAATGTACCCTTCAAGGTTATTAATAACACTCACTAAAATACACGCTTACAATAGCTGCTGCGGGAAAAGGTACGAAAGTCTCGACTCTGCCATGATTTCATGAACATAAATATCTCCTCCCAAACCAGAATGAAACCGGTAGGACTGAATGAACGGGTGACTGAACAGCAAGCCAAAGTTGGTTTGTAAAGGTACTTTTAGTTTGCAGTACAATCGTGGTGGCAATGATTGAGTTCGGCGATGAGAAAATGCCTGTAACATACAAGAACATAGATAAGATTTACTGCATTAGCCCACTTCTGAAGCACGTTTGCCAAACAAAAAGTAATTTTTACCAGAGATGCAGATGCAGCGTACTGATTCGAACCAGGATTCTCATATGGATTCAAGCGACAAGGTGTAGATTCAGTACTTGACCGCTCTTCCCGTTTCAGATTCCAGACAACAATCGTGAGGAATCCCACATGTCTTGTTGAATTGTCTGGGCTGCGAATTGGAAGCCTGACACGGTCAATAGCCTTTAAAGACCCGATGAGACAGGTAAGCTGCCCAATAACTATTGCTGTACTAGTTATCCGTTCACGCACATCATACACAGTAAACCGGGCTTCAGAACTTTCCGTAACACCGTCACTTGCACGGAACGTGACGGTTGCGAGGAACACAGGATTACTACTCCGCTGAAATATATTTATAAAATTGTGCTATTGGCCAGATTAATGAAAAATACAGATATATTACATAACGTTGTTTGTACGTACCTCCGCCATTTCAGTACAAGCATACTTGAACCACTGGCCAGCAGGAGAAGTTTTAGTATGAACAACAATTTTTGCAGTAGGTGCCCGTCCATGACTATCACAGAGCAAGTTGTCACAAGACAAAGAAATCTCACATAGAGGCGTTTCTGATACGTCTGGAAAATAAGGATAATGAATAAGTCAAATGAACATTTGGGGTATCCTGAAACAAAATTCAACTTATGCGTTAGTTCCGTAAATGAATACCTTTCACATAACCAGCAGCCTTCAACTGTTGGGTTGAAGGAGACGGTTGCTTATGCGTGTTTCTTGCAGATTGCTGAGCAATCTTATGGCTGATTTCATTTTTTAGTCTTTCAACTTTTGCTTTTATGTTTGAAAACGATGCTGTACTTAAAACTGCCACCCATGAAGCTCTTTCAGCTTCACTTAAAGCAGCGAAGTTGTAACCTCCTCCACCTGATTGGAATGCTACGTAAAAAAGAAATGAGTTTAGCTAAGCTATTGATTCTGGTTTACCAAAACTATATATTATGACTCATAATTTATGAGTTGCAAGAAGTATGTCTTACATATTTGAAACCGAAAACAGATTGATGAAGCATCTCGGCTGCTGTCAATACTAACGCTATGGTTTTCCAAAACTATGACGCCAACGGGTTCCGACCAATGGTCCGGAGTCTTCAGGTAAAACAGCAAGTTGCCACATAACCGAAACCATCGCTCAGTCTCCACTATATTATCGAATTTAAGATAAAAGCCGTAGTTAATATTTAATATAAGCTCCTAAAACAAGTTGTGCGATTAAAACTACATTCCAAACTATGAAATGGCCCCTTTGATACAGTGTGCTTGTGATAGAGGTATTACATGTACAGACAGATTGCAAAATGGTATTTAACGAGATGAGTACCCGAAACACCACAAGACATCAACCCAAGTTTTTAAAGATTAGTGTACAACGAGAGACGACGGTTATAGAATCACCCGTGAGCTACAAAGTTCTGAGCAATTTGACATCCCTTTCTACTTACGACTTAATTCTAAAATCCCATTTGTAACTAGAAGTAGGTTAGAATACCCTTTAAAGCTTTAATTAGACTTTGCAATTACAAAACCACATAACAGTTAATCTACCGCTACGACTATGATATACAACCAATAATGTAAGAGCAAAACTGATAAAATTGGACTATGCAAATTTTTCAACTGTCATATCACAGAAACAAAACAGATTCATGCATTAGTTTAAGCAACGTGATCGACACACAAGCAATTAACGAACAGCACCTAACTATAAAAACAGCTTAAAAACTACTTCATTTTCATGCATAATACTTGACATAGTTACTGATAAACATTGGCTACCTTGACCATTTGGAGCAACACAGCTGAAGGAATCTCTTCTGGATGTCGATTTGTTCCTTTTGAGTGAACCCGTCTTCTCATCTACATGATTTACGTTTATAAAACAATCAAAACTACATAGATAGGCCATAAATAATAAAAACGTTACTTTAAAAATTAAAATTTAATTAAATCCGATAAGTATTAGAAACAAAATCATACACGCTCTCATGCTGAATTAATAAAGTACTAGCAAAATACTAAAATACTTCATACACAATATTGTCTCAAAACTCATTACTGATTTACCAAAATAACAATTAGGAACATTTGGTTTCAAAAGATTATTACGCTACTGCAAATTTCATATTACTCATCATGGAACAAGCGTCTTGAGCATTCGCAACATTAAAAATATTCATGTACGCTATGCATCGCATATAATGTACCATAACGTGTAATTAGGTAAATTTATATACAGCATAAATGAAACAAGTAATCTACAATTAGTAGAGTTACGTGTTGATAAATGTTATATAAAAGTATGAGAATTGTCCCTTTCTCCCTAGATTCATTACACTTGCTTTGAGATTTTCAATGGTCATTCATTACTTCAAATTAAACTGTTAAATATTCATGTTTGAGAACTCACGTTCATTTCTTCTAAAGAATCCCTCGGTCCTTTCCCTCAGGAGCAGAACGCCTTGCTTCTCATACTTGTGATCCGGTTGCGACGCAAGGGCGAGAAGTTCCAGCTTGTTTAATCTCATCTTCAACCCCGAACCCTTCACCTTGGTCAGCGTCCAGACCACCCTTCGCCACTCTCACTCAACAATAGTTGATTTGTTGTGGAATCACGAGAGTGGAGATATATAATACCACTATATTCACGTTTGCAAATGGCTCCTAATCTGCTTTGCAATTTTGCACCCACTTCTTGAAGTTGTAACGAAATGAATCATTTTAAGTATTAAAACGTCCATAGTTTTTTCCTCCAGGTTCCCATATTGCCACAGCTCATTCTACTAATTCACTCACTCACTCTCTTTTCAAAAGAGTTCCAAGTTAATGGAAACTTAAAACCCCGAAATTTCATTTTTCCGTTGTTAGTTCATAACCCTGGCTCTGTACAGGGGTTATAGTTATTCTGAACACTGTCACAAAAATATTTAGGCAGCATTCTATTTATGTCGTATCTTCCCTACTCCAGGTGAAGCTGAGAAACTGGAAGGTAATAATAAGCAGTACGAAAAACTGTAGCAAACTGATAAATGCATGAAGCTAACGAGCAGTGAATTTACAATTTCGTGCGATAAATATTAGATAAACTAAAAGAATCATGTAAATCTAGTAACAAGATAGCTACAAGGATGATGTTATGTTATGCTATGCTCAAAATCGATCGTCCTATTCCTCCACTGTGGGACTTGGTTGATTTGTAATGCAGGTGAAAGAAACTGGAGCAGTGTATTGAATTTCGCGGCCCCTTTGTCTCAACGGTCATAACTTATTGTCAAGGTAAGTTTCGTTTGGCAATATATCTCCAGCTCTGCTCAACCTCAACCCCTTTACACAGGAAGCAGCTGGGATCCTGTTACAAATTACTTCCTGTCAGATGAACCTCCTGCTATCAATCTGCCACTGTCTACCTGTTCCACACTTGACGAATGCTCATCTTGGTTTGTGTGTGGGAGAAGGAAAAGTGTTTTTGTAAAGCTTTCTCCTCCCTGAGACAAGGCTCATATGTTGGAAAAGAAAGTTTGGAAGAACATTAAACATGAGCCACTTGCTTGAGCTACCTTGTCCATATGAAACTTTTTGAAATGATATGCAACTTCACTGAACGGATTTTTGATGTATTTACTCATGCATATTCTAACTTTAATAGTGTGCTGTATTGCGATGAATCTTGAGTATGTTTGCACATGTTTGATATCGAAAAATAGGAAAATCAGCAAAAGTTGGAAATCTTCTGTAACATTCATCTAGAACACGTGTAATTTTAATGTTTCTGAAAATACTTTTATTATAATTACGCGAAAAAGAGATAAATAATATAATTAACTTTTATATAAGAGACATTATCGTTGCTGTTTCATTTGCGGAAAACAAAATACCGGTATATGATATGGGATAAAAGTGCAACTAATTACTCACAAGCTTTAAGGAACCTCATAAAATACTTAGTTTAGTTTCGCTGGAAATTATAAGCTTAAAAAATATAGCGAAAATCTCAAGAGGTAGGGGGTGAAGGGAGAGAAGAGGCGTCTGATAACCCATCAAAGAAATCCTCAAGCGAATCAGAGCTGGAATCGCCATCGTTTTTCAACTCCTTGGCTTTTTTGAACAAATCGGTTTGCTCTTTTGTGTTCATGTTTAGCTCCCGCAACATTTTCTCCAGCTTGTCCAGCTTCTGTTTCTGTTGAATTTGAAAAATAAATATGTATGTTTACTTTGTTTCGTTTATAGCCAGTATTATGTTCTTTAACTGCTACAAAAACTATTTTCAAGGATATATATTAATATATACCATGTCCTTCAATTTAGCGTTACAGTCCATCGGCTTCTGCTTTTGTTCTTGCAGACGATTGTGGAGGCGAGTTAGGCGATCCAACAACTGGGGCACTTTTTTGAAAGCTTGCAAAACCTTTGGCCGTTCCCGTATATCACAATGAAGCACGTATGTATTACCTTTTTGGTCCACCATGAACTCAGGTTTGAATAGTTCCAAAATATCAAAATCCACTCCAGGCTGCTTCATCATCTTTTCAAGTACGTTCAACAGCTTGGTCATTTTGGACAGAAGTGGAGCTTTAATAATCAAGAAAAAAACTATATACAATAAAAGAGGAATAAGGTACAAAGGTCAATTCTAGACAAATTTACCCAATTTCAATGGTGCCAAAACCTTGGACAAACTTGTATTTGTTTTTAAATCGGCAAGACGCATCAAATCCCTTTCGGTGGTGTACTGCATAACCAGAAATTTGTCTACTATTTTAATATAAGGTGGCAACTCCGAATAACCATCTTCAATCGTAGTCGTCCAATGGGCAGCTTCCGGCTTCATTTCTTTGCCACCTCCTGCAACTGCTGCAGGTTTATCCAGGCTGGCAAAGGCAGTTGCTAAATTTTGTTTGCAAGCGTTTCCCTCTGATTTGCCATCCTGATTGAATTCTTCCCGGAACTGCTCTAATCCTCCTCCCCTTATAAAATTTCTGTTCTCAAGTCGCTCGAGAATCGCAAGTTTTTGTGCAGCCGTGAAGTTTTGTTTCGGAAGTGGTGGCGCTTCAGTTTTTGATGGAGTGTTGGCCCGACGGGGTCCTAATGTTGCTGCTCTTGGAACGGTTCCTGTTGCCCCAAGCAGTCCCCGACCTGAACTTGATCTTTTTAATCTCGACGGTTGCGATTGATTGAATGACTGATCTCCTCCACTATTAACAATTTAATAAGTAAAAATTACTAGTTCGACTTGTACAGTTAGAGTATAACTGAATTGCAATAATATAATGCGATTAGCATTAGTATAACATAACAAATTCTACAAAACTCACAGTTTCTCCCATTCTCGTCGTTCTTTGGCTGACTCGGTTCTTTTCAATCCTGATTTTTTCTGGGTTGATTGCTCCACTACACTGTCACCCATTGTTAAGCTGAAAAAATCGCTATTAACCTTTGACTCTAACCTTTGATTTATGGTCGATGAAAACTGAAAATGGTGGCAATACTTGCAAATTATCTTTTCTGAGTGAACGTTCAGCTTCCAATACTTTGAGGAGTTCATGTCTCCTTGGATGTTTCATGCAAATCTCACTCAACTAATATTGCCAGTCAGTAGGTCTTGAGTTGTTGTAAGAAACTCAGAATGGAGACAGCTTTCATATTATCACAAAAGTAGTGGAAAGATGGATTGAGAATGACATCGAGTAGCTTCTGAAGAAGCTCCTGTTCAACTTCGTCTGTCTATTAGCTACATAATGGTATTTTCTGTGTTACACTTCTAGTCTAGAATCGGCAACCAAAAGGTAAAAATTTTCAGGATTTTTGGGCAGCTAGAGGCTGAAATCATGTACTACTGCTTTGAATGAATATGCATATTGTTCTCATGATGGTTTGGTGTTATCTTCAACTAAACTGAAGCATTACACCTCTCCTTAAACTCTAGGACAAGATTAAACGTACCAGAATAAAGGAATTGTCGTGATATAAAGAACGTTCAGCAGCCAGAATCTAGCATTAGTGGTAACATATTTGAAGAAACCCATATAATCCCAATAAACATTGTCCGAAAAGGTAACTAATATGGCTACGGAAATACACATACATGAAAATGATGAAGCTATACGATGCAAAGTATCTACATAAAAGTATTAGGTGCACAAGAGCAAATGAACAATCAGTATAAATGAAGAAGTCCAATGAACCATTATCTTCAGTCGAATGACAAACTTAACATCGAGCCAACATCATTTTAAGCTTCTTGTCCAGTCTATTCTGTATTAATATTTCGAGTTCAATCTTCCAACAATTTGCATTCAATCAAAATCTTAAACTGTTCATTAACAGAAAGAGTTTAACTTGCACCTAATCATCGATTACTTCTCATTCACCATGGAGTTCTCAATGGATTTAACAATGGCCAACTCTACTGTAGCGTTTGAGTCCGAATCAAAGGATTGTGGCAATCCCAACTGTCCCCAACATGGGAAATCAAAGACAGTTGGTACTACTAAAAAAAAATTAAACAGTAGCGACTGTGGGAAGCAAAACTGTCCTAAGCATGGCGACAGGGCTGTGAAATCGAACGCTGAGGGTCAAGCTGCATTCGCTAACGGATTACAAAGATCAGCACAAAAGAATACAGTGAAAATAGACGATAGAGGTGCTACATACATTAAACCTTCTTCTACCAATACCATGGTAAGTTTTCTTTGAGCGAATCTCTTGCATGATATTAA
>JAQGAP010000870.1:0-25564 GCA_034697805.1 Orchesella bifasciata
GGCATGAGGCAAGCTGGGCTAGGCGTACTATGCATATCAAAGAGGTCATAAAGAAGTAGAAAGGTAATATTAGAAGTTACTGAATGCGGCTAAACTGACTGATGACGATTTTACGTTTCCAGACTGCCTATATACACACAAGTTAAAGCGTTTTAGCATAAAACCCTCCTCCTCGTTTTTGAATTCTTTCATGTGTACAAGTCCTTCTCTTTCAGTATGCGAGGTGTGTAGTGTGTATACACAAACAAGGTTGTTATACGCCTAGCCTTTTTATATTTGTAGCCAACGAAGAAATCGATCGGAGCATTCTATTCATAGTCGTCTTTTCTCTCCCCTCGCTCACATAACTTTCTCCCAATAATTTCCAACATAACTTTCACATAACTGTGATATGTTCACAACAAACGAGTTTAGCAATCGAATATTGGGACCTGTCAGTAGTTGGAGTGAGCAAAGTTCGGCACTTTGTATATTGCTTCGCAATTTAATATGATCGCGGCTGAATATCTTACGTCAACTTTTGGCCATTATGTTTTTATTGCATTGCATAGTTTATACCAAGAAATTTCGGTGATGGCGGCAGCATTAGGTGATGTAATAATAAGCTCTCTAGAAATGATTTCCCATACGGTGGATAATAATTGCGAGGGAAAGTTAGTCAATCTCATTATGTCTTCAGTAATTTAACTTTAATACACAGCATTAGGGAACACGAGGCTTATTAAGGAATCGTAATCTAAATTTATTTGTGTTCATATCCTGCACCACCCGTTTTGTTAATCCATTGCAGTAACAACTGATGCTGATGATGATGTCCTCAACTTTTGTTGTGTAAACGAGATTATATAAAGAGAAAGAAATCCAATAATATGCAAGCAAGAGAGAGCCTAGCACAAACTACAGTATATATGTAGAATAGGATAAAATAAAAGCAAATTAAATTGTCTAATATCCTCGCACGAGAGTTGAGAATCAAGAAGGGAACACACAGTTCAAAACAGGGCACCACCACCACACCAAAATGCATTCTGCTTCTTGTCGCTACTTCCTTTTTTCAAATTCCTACGAGACTTGCATTCATTCGTTTTGTTAAACAGCACACACCATGCACGTATGCCTACATACGTTAGTGTGAAGAGGCGCATAATATTACATCCTTATACGAGAACATATAACTACGGGTACGTAACCAGAAAATACTGCTAAACTAGTGTGGAATTTCCGAAGGGAGAAAGTTTATCAGTTGAACATCAGTGGTTAATATCGTTTCCTTTCATTCTATGTGACTACGCAGTAGTGCTTCTACCTTTTGCCCCTTTTACAATCACCCTGTCTGAATGCATTAACTTAAGTGAGTAACATGCATTCATACAAGACATTCAATTCAAGACCGTCATATAAAAGCGATGAAGTATGCATAACGATTCGAATGATTTAGAAAAAAAGACTACTTCAAATAAGGCTAAAAGAAAGCTCAGAGTGGTACAATCACATTTTACATTTTTGTATGTACGCATACAAACCTTCCCTTAACATGAATCCACTCAGCTTAACTGTCTAAAGCTAATACAATAGTAGCCTGTGTGTGTTCTCAAAACCTCCTCCGTCGTTAAAACTCCCTTTTGAAATAGAATGCAATGAAACGGAAGGCCGAGAAAAGCTGAGCAGGAAGAGAAAAGGGAGTGAAGCTATCCTACTGCTGGTGGTGAGTGATTCGTAAGGAAATTTTAGAAATTAGCAATTTGAGCTTCTAGAACTCAGCAAGTTACATGAATGCATGGCTAAAACGTGATGGGAAAACGTAAAATGCCAAGTCAAAAGCTATATACAGTGAAAGAAATGAATGAGGCAAGTGATAGAAATGAGGACCATCATGATACAAAGAGTACAATATTATTCCTACTTGTACTCCTTCTCAGTAAAAACTTGGGAGAGAAAGAACGAGAGAGACGTTTCAGTTGGCTGGCTTAATACATTCTTTCCAACATGAATACATATGTGCGTCATCGGAATAGAAAGAGAATGAGGAGAAGTGCATATTGTCTAACAGAACTTTTGGTTTGTACTGCATTAGCAAACGAGAAAAGAGCTCATGGCTATACATTCTCGAGTGGGCATTGTAAACACATGTGTACGCTGCTTTCTCCATTCGACTTTAAAGTAGAATCAATGTGATGGCTCTCAGTTGGTTTAAGGACATGTGGTACATACAATGAGAAAACGTTAAAACCTGCAGTTTATGGTAATGAAAGAGAGTTCCTTTCCCTTGTTCACTAAAACACATTCAAGTGGGATTTCACTGTTTCACAGAAAGTCTTTCACCGGAAATGTAAAGCTTTGCTTCAACGAGCAGTTATTAAGCAGCAAAAATGATTACATCGTGTTTGTCTGTCTACTTGTCTCCCAGAACTAAACGCTTTAAAAGAAATTCAATTTTCATTTAGTTCATCTTATGAGAATATACACTCAGACAGTGGCTGTAAAACCCGTTTGGTCATTGTATAATATAAGCAAATGTCATCATCTACTCACATCATCTTAAAATTGTTTCAAATGTAAGCAAATATCGCTGCTTTAGCCAACAGCTTACATAAATGCAGTTATTTGTGATAAACCAGACAAAGGACAATCATCGAGCCGATTTTGGACATGTAAATTATTCCACAATTGGGGAAATTATCAAATAGAAAACCTTAAAAGAAACGCTTAGTTTGCGCTCCCGAACCGAGATTATCTGCCCTAAAACTAAATTAAAAAATTGGATGCTACATTGCAATTCGATTGTAAAAAGGTTAATGCAGTTTTGATCTCATAGAAATACTCTAGTGACACTCTGCATCATGACTAACCGAGTGCCGCAGATCAGGGAGCAAAGTCAATTTTCACCAAATCTAAACTTGCAGTTAGAAGTCTCAAATATCTCTCTTGGGTTTGCATATAATATGTACGCACGTACTGGCATTAGAGATTAGAGAATACAATATGGATATAAAAACTACTCAGCTCATTTAATTAGATCTTGCAAAATTTGAGCACTAGCAAGTTTGCAGTAGTACAAACAATTTGTCCAGTTTATGTTCAATATTATGACTCCCGAGCTTTGACAACCCTGACGAAATAAAATAAAATAAAATATATAGCGCTGGGTGAACTTTAACAAAAAATGATCTACTCAGAAAGGTCTGAAAATAGCACAAAAAATTATATACAATGAATCGTTAAAATAAATGTCGACACGTAAATGAATTACTTGACATATTTTCTAGTAATTCAAACTGCTTTCTATGTCCATTTTACTTTAAGAGTTTTTGCATTTTCGTAAATGTGTATGTATGTATGTGACTAAAAATTCATCTACCCTGGAATGAAGCTTGAGTAGCACTACCTATCTAACGTCCTCTTTTTCCATTATTGGATTTTCGATCCGTTTCGGAAAGAGGTTTTACTGAAATCCTAGTAACTAATCTTTTCCGTTCCCCATTATTGTTTTTATCTTAACGTTGTCTTCAAAACTAATACGGCAAAGTATTCTGAGAGAAGCTTATCTAAAATCAAAGGCTTGCAAGTTGATTGTGTATGTGTATTTCTGTATATTTCTGAAGTCCAGTACGTACCATCGCAGTATAAAGTATGTAATGTATATATCTATAGATGCTCATGGGAGTATTTCATGTGCGTAATACATTATTTGAAGATAAATATTTAAAGAAAATAATGATATTAAGTGAAAGCGAAATTGAATTCTGATTTAACCATTTATTTTTAACGAATGAATCAAACGAAGAAAATGGAACACTTACCATCATTATCAATCGCAAAGGGTTGATCAGTTGTGAGGATCTCGTACTTGCAAATATCTCCATACTTTGCTGTACAATCACGGTCTGTAGCTTCAACACGAATTATTTGGTCATATAGCCGGCCTTCATCAACTTGCTTCACATACGACGGTTCAAGGAAAGTGGGTGAGTATTCATTGACGTCGACGACTGTGATGTGGACCGTGGCACTAGACATAAAAACAAAATCCATTGCATTATAGCATTATACGGACATTAAAATTATTATTAATCCAGAAATGAATAATTGCGTTATAGAAAATAAGAAGCTTTCTGTCTAATCCATTATCACGCCCTAATACTCATTGAATGATTTTCTAGTAGGCTTCGTTAATATAAGAAATCATCTTGCGTAAATACATCACGAAATTTAATGACGAGATTACAGACATCCACCTATGATGCACGTACAAAAGTTACACCAAGTACCTCAGTTCGTCAGCTCAATACCAGGAAAAAGACATGTAAGTTATGTACTTCAAGGACCCGAAAGTCATTCAACTGTTAAACTGTTAAGCTTAAGAACTGTAGAGACGGAGAGCATGAATGTGGTTAAGAGACTCTGAGAAAAACCTAGCAGGTTGGTCACCAGTGTCACCACACGCGCCTGTATAATATGTACGATTAAAGACTTTATAGATATAGAGCATCTTAAAGTACTTTTTTATATTACTTAGAAAACGGTACATCAGACGAGTAGAGAAAAGAGAAAATGATGGCTCCGAGAAGTTAAAAGTCGGGATAATAACATGATAAGTGGAGGGTGAAGTGAGGTCTGTTGAGACTTGGAGTTTCAGGTTGAATAAAAGTGAGCTGAGCTGAAATTTATAGTATTTACAGTAAGAAAGCACCGTAATACATTATTACAAGTAAAAAGCCAAAAATTGAAAGAGAAAGTTGTAGAAAGGCCAGCGAACGACTCCGTATTTCCTACATGTTATACGTTTCTCACAAAATGGCATATAGGTACGTATAAGGATTGTACCGATGCATTTATGTATTTTTATGAAAATATCTAGAAAAGAGAAGACGCTCACAAGACTCACTACTTACATACGAGAAAAGATGATAAAAAGAAAGCGGAGAAATAAATCACACAAGCTTCATCTCAACAATCCTTTACTTTCCACTCCTTTCTCTTTTTCCTTTCTCTCTGAGCATCAAGAGATTTCTCCGATTTCCATTTCCTTCCTATTTGATTCGCCTTCCATCTATTTCAAACGAAATTATGTGTCTAGCGAAATGGATGTGAGTGCAGTTTACCTTATTAATGCACCCACCATTTCCATTTCGGTTTTATTTGAAACTGTGGTTTACTTAAGATAAGATAACTACTTACCTGCCCTCCTACCGTCTTGTACTAGTTCAACCACTCTACGTACAATGTACTCGGGTTACAAAACTCTTGGGATTGATGGAATCAATTTTTGGAAGCCAAAGTCAATTTCGAAACATTAGCTTCCAGAATTCCCGACTGATTTCATTTTGACGTTAGATTCGGACGTATAACCGTTTCATGGGAAAGGTAAAGTGAAAAGTCTTCCATGAAACTAAACATATATTTAATTATTATCAAGGTTGTCCCTGAAATGTAGAGTATTTTGTGGAAAATGTAGTGTATGATGTTACGATTCATAACGTTCTACATATATAAAATTTCAAACACTGTGCATTTGCAAGCTTTGACAGTAGTTTAAATGATCAAAAGAAGATCAAGGTTATATAAGTTGTCTAAATTGTTTTTTAAGTTAAATATAGACCACTTTGTTGTTCTGGACTTGGAGCTAAAATTTATACTATGCTACATCATTGTATGCTTTTTTAAAGCGGAAAATTGTTTTCCTTGTAATTAATGGAATGAATGTAAATTTGCTCTTTCGTGAATTTCTATTTCATTTTCCCAGTGCAGACAACATGAAACATGACCATTGGAGAATGATTGAAGATGGCAAAGGGTTCTATGCATACATACCATACCGAAAGTGTGAAAATAATACAACCCTTTTACACGAGTCCTAAATTAAAGTGGAGGAGAAACATGCATGTAGCAAGCAATAATCCACAGATGCGGCAGCCAGCCACTGGCTACTGCGTTTTTTTATTTAAACGAAAAAGCAAATACGACTGGAACGAGCAAAGATGAAGAGAAAGTATACTAAAGCTGTTTTTTATTAAACTACTGCAACTGTAACGAGAATAGGTGCTCATTCAATAAATTCTGGAAAGTCGTAATAATTCATGGTAAAACATTATACTATTAACAATAATACACTTTAAGGGAGCCAGACGGGAAGTGAAAAAAATAAAACTATAGGGTGTGTGTACTACTTCTCTTTTATTTATAATAGTTTGTCTCCAGCCAAGTCAACTTGTTTAGAGCAAAATTAGACTTTTTTCGCAACGACATGCTTGAGGACGTCACTGTAGGGTGCCTTTTCACCATATGAATCTTCGTGAAAAAGAATAATGAAGACAGGCACATTCGAAGGCGGTACTTATGGTCTACTTGTTTTCTGTTTGTCGTTACTAAAAAGGGTAAAAATGTAAAACACTGGGAAGTCAAACGCTTCAAGCCAAAATTCAGGCTAATTCGAGTTCAAGAGTTACCTTAAAAGTAAATACGCAGTTTGTTGACATTTCACATTTACAAGGATGTCCCACATTCAGAGGGAATTGTATTAGTAATAGCATGTGTCCAAAGTCCAAATTAATGTATGATTGACTAAGTTTTAGCAGACGACATATAAAACATCAAAATGCACTTACTTGTCCGACACGTCGCCTCGACAGCTAACGGCCGTGATATCGAATTTATAGTTTTTCCGCTTCTCACAGTTAAGCAGCCGTTTGGCTCGGAGCTCTGCCTCTCCACGATCTTCATCTTTTAGTATTATCTGCAAATAGAAAAAATTAAGTTCAATTAGTTAAGCATAATTTTTATCAAAATAAAAATTATATAGGGTTCATCATCATAGCTCCGTAGTTTAAAAATATTTGAACTGTCACGAGAATCACGAAAGTTCCGTTCTGACAAATGAAAGTAGTTGATAGGGTTCATCAATTCATAAATGCTTAATGTTATGCAAATTGCGTGAATGTCATTTTCAGCTTGATAAGTTATATATCATTTGGAAACAGTCGTTGGTATTATATTATGATGCATCTATTGTTTATAGGTAATGGATGATCGCGACGATAGCACAATTTATTTATAACTATAAAGAACAAACACAAAATATACGTTCATAGTTCTCAATTCTACTGCTTTAGATTTCTATAGCCATACGTCCACAATTTGTGACGCATACAAATTCGTATTGCAGGAGATGGAAAAAACTTTTTTTTTCATTTGACAGAGGCTTAACCAAGTGATATATGGATGCTCACTTACAGCTGCTCTCTACTCAAAGGAAAGGGTAAAGGACGTTGAGAAAATGTTGCGGAATAACATGTTTGAATAATGTTCATGTTCACTTGGCAGGACGAATTGAAGAAGAAGAAAGCAACAGTGTTGTTGTACACTATGTGTTACTTTACTTGCCATACCATCACCGCCAGCCCTAATAAAATGTCACATACATAAAGAAAAGCCTACAGTATATCCCCACACTTGGTGGCAGTGTAATAAGAAATGCAATGACAAGACGAAGTGGAACAGCCTCAGAGATGAGATCTGTGAGCATACCTTTGGAATACAGTATTGTACAATCCAATAATATATCTTTTTTCGGGTTGTGTGACAGAGAAGGAAAGCTAATGTGTGGTATCATACGTTAAAATTCTTTGAATAATATTTTTCTTCCAAAAATGGACATGCAATAAGTAAGCATAGTTTTCATGTTAACCCCTTATGTCTAGGATAAAATGATCATGTCTCGAACAAAGTATTGTCACAAGGTGGCAGCGTAGTTTGTTGTCGCTGTTGACTATAACTGTACAATCGAAAACACATGAAAATTCGGAAATTACACATTAGAAACTGTTTAAAACAAACGAACTAACAATTTTATCTAAAATGCACTGTTGAAATTAAGATTGCCCATCATTAGCCAACTTATGCAAGCCCAATCATGAATAAAGTTTTGCCTGATGAATTCATCGACATCAAGATAAGATAATGATAATGCTAAAAGAAGCACATTCTCAAGCATAAACGTAGTCACGTGGAAGGGGCAGCTATTGTTTAAAAATCTGAATTACTTTTACTTCTTGAAAAAATATAAGCTGTGATAGTATATGAGATTATAATTCATGATTCTTTACATCAGGCAGACAAGAGGTTTCATTTTGTAGCTGATGGCTGTTGGATCTTCCTATTCCTTGTATTTAAATACTTTTCAGTAGTGTCAGCTTAAAGGGAATGTAATAACTGAGGATGGAAAATTATGGCGAACAAAGCAGACTAAGGCAAAATGGATTTATCCTTCTGAGGATGGCAGAGTTAGAAGGAAATAAATCAAGTGCAGAAACAGGTTCTTATTAGCATATTGAAGGAATCTTGAAAGTGTGCGTTTGTGCTTGGGCTAATCTCATCATATTACTGTCCTGTGTGCAGTACAGTCATCCTCATTCACAAAACGTGTTGTAAAAGTATCGCGGTTGTGCATTACCATGCACGAAACGTGTTGATAATGTCAGAACATTTTCCCCTTCAAAGATTTTATTACGCTTCGTCTACTTCTCATACCGCGTTTTAAAGAGTTGGTACATATATTCTTCGTCAAATCACAATGTATTTTATAAACCTCCGTTTACTTTACATGTCACGACGGGCAATGTTTGAAACTTCATTTTGTTTAAATGTATACATTCAGTTCAGTTTCCACAATGTTGTTGTAAGGAATATTGGATCAAATCGTTCTATCAAAAGCGATGGCTGCAAAGTTGATACAGTCCTGAACTTTTGGCATGCAGTTCTGCAGTCATAACAAATTGTTTGATATTTACAAGCTTATTAACTTGATGACTTGAAATGTCTTCACAATCTGTAGACAGTACAAAGCATTAAAGCTTGATCAATCTTCCAGGGTGTGCTATGCAAATTGCTCTGAATTGATTAGGAAGAAAGGTTTAAAAAATATGGTGAAGGCGTATGAGCGTATGCGAGAATTTATGTGATGTTTTGTCTAAAACAGCAAACACAACTAAAATTAGGTTTATGGTAAAAAATGGATCAAATTAAACAAATCCTATGAAAGCTCTTTTCAGTTTACGGGTGATCACTTTTAAACGTGACGTTTTGTGATGTAGCTCTTTAGAGTGGATAAAAATAAAAACTGAATGATAGATCCTTGACTCTAAATTAACCTCAAGTGAAGGAAATAAAGCCTAAGCCTTTTGCATATTATGCAGCGGGATGTAAATTGGGAACGCGACAACAACGCTTGACTTCAAAAGAAACCCAGTTCATAAATCTAAATACGTGAGGTTTTCTAATTTTTTGAGACTTTGCGTTACCAGAATCATGTCCATAAACACTAATGTAACAAATATATTAGTCTAATTTGTTGTCTGTCGGCGACACGTTTCTACATTGCATCGTGTGCCTCAAGTGAACAATGCAATGCCTATTTTGTGCGATTCTGCAGAATCTCAGCAAGAAACTACAGAATGATGTGAACAACTGAGGCTGGCACCAGGTGGGACAGGTTTGCAGTTTTGCTGTGAGATGAAGATGTAACAAGGTAATGGCCTAGCCATTAGATATTAAAGGCTTATTGATTATTATGGCCGTATGTAAAGAACAACTGCGACTTTTTTCTCCCAATTTTCATTCTTTCGCTCTCCGCTTTGCATCGGAGAGTACGGTAAAGTCTACTATTATCATTTTATTTTCCGTGATACCACTTTAGTCTAAACTTTTTCTGAGAAGGTTGGCTACGTACACTCCTAAAAGTCGTAAGTGCTCTGGCCAAGAAAGGAAAGTAACTATTAAGTATTCATGAACTTCTGGGAAGGGAAAGAAGACGTGGAAGGAGATGAGTTGACTGTTCTTTATTCCTCTCGTACACATATCGAGCACATTCGTCGTTCCGAAAAAGTTTACGTGATTATGGAAGCTAACTTGAATGTGTACCCGTTTCGTTTAATACGCATCCATCTGGTTGGTGTGTATTTTTACGTAGTCCAACCAAGAGTACAATGGGAAACAATGAGATAAGTTGTTATCCAGGTAGGAGCGTATTTGTATATATAACAGAAAATTTTGGTTGGGAATGGGAACACCTTAGAATGTGCTGTGCTATCAGAATGAAATGTTTGTCTCATGAAATATTCAGCATTTTGAATCCTCAGTTTTGTAAAATGAGCATCTGCCTTCTTCTTTGTCTCAAACAACAAGATGGGAGCAGGGACGGAGGGAAGCATTACAGGAGTCGTTACTGCACCACTAAATAAATGTTTATCTTCATGGTTAATACAGGTAATAGTCATGTAATACGTTTTTCCTCTTACGCCTCAAATGAAAGAGTGATTCAGATTTGATACGGCCTATTTTACATTTAAAATGCTTAACACAAAAGTGCTACGACTACGACTACACCATTCCATAGTTCATTCACAAAATGAATTAGGTTAACGGAGACCAGAGCGGTTACTCGAATTTCGAACGTTCATAATTATTACAATTTCCTTATATTTGTTTGTATAACCAATTTACCATTTCGTGTATTAGTAATATTACAGTATTCCAAAAAAACTATGAATAAAATATGCAAAAATCGAAGCACTTCTAAAAATTGTATAAAAGGAAAGGAAACGGCTAAAGAAATGGCAATCCTGCGTATCACTTTTTCCTTTTCCAGCCAAGCAGGAAAATCGAAATGGAAGAACAAAAGTACAAGTAATTTACGACCGTGGAAGATAGGTGAAGTACTCTCCTCGATCGTAATGTCAAGGTATTTTAATTTTGAAACTTTGGACCCACACGGTAGTGCAATTATTATGAATTCAAATTAAGGCTGAATTTGTACGGTGGGATAGCACATTAAAAAGTCTAATAAATCAGGACGACAAATGAAGCATAAAAGCAAATGTCTACTTACGCTGAATCCATTCATCCAGATCTCATTGTACATTACATTGGATGCCCACTCCTTTCAAAAAGGGTTTTTGGGACATTTTGAGTTTTAAGTTTTCTACAGTTCATAAAATCTGTGAGGGCTTCATCTAGCTCTCCAAAAGATGTTTATGGATATGCAAGAGCGGAAGAGAGCAGAAGGAGGAAACGAGTCTGAAGCTTTTTGGTAAAAGAGAGATTCCTCAATCCCCAGAGAAAGGTTTTAAGATCCTATATTTATGCCTTAATGGTGCCCCATGATCATAAAACAAAATGAGACTCTACTACTACTACAGCTACAGTTACAACTACACCCCACTAAACTACTGCTACCTACCTATATATACACCGCACCGACAAAAAACTTGCTTCTCCAGCTCACCTTATGCATGCACATGATACATTTAATCCTTTCCCAACTTATGTATACCTACGTAACTGAGTCAAGTCAAGTGCAAGCGACGCTTTTGCGACCAAGAATATCAGGATCGTAGCCAAGAGGAGAAGGAACATAAGAAAATCTTTCCCAGTCAAACGCCCAGTGAAATGTTTACTACTCCAAACTGACTGACTTACTACATAACGCCATTAACAGGAAAACCACCATGCTTGTTTGCAGCTTCTCTTGGTTAACATAAAAACACTTTCTTGCTCCTAAACGCAGGACAAAATTCCAGATATTATGCGCATCAAACGATGTATCCGTAAATTGTTCATCTCAGACGGGAAGACGGAAGGAGGGGAGATGAAAAAAAAATCTTTAAAAATTCCTAAAGTGGAACCTCGCTAGACCGCTTTCCTATATAATGAATTGTAAAGTGTAAGACTTGGTTTTTTTTTTGCAGTTGAGATGCCATGTAATATTGTGGAATCCTAGAATTTACTCATATCTGGTAAAAAAATGTGTGTGACATTAATAATGCTGATAATAGATGACAGCAAACCCCTTACTGAACAGTGAACGCATCTTTTCACTGTATTTCCTTCATTTTCTTCAAGGTCTGAATTTTTCTCTATATCTCTCTCATCGTGAGTTTGACTTCATTTTCTAGAAAATTTACCAGTCAGCCGAACACGACAAGTCTTTGCTTTTGAGTCACTAGAGAAAAAATGTGCTCTTATGAGGAATAAAAATATTGGAAGCAAAAATAGCATGGAGTCATTCCATGCGTGTGCTTTTTCAGTTCCTCTTTTTATGCTTTTTCCCTTGTGCCATTATCAAGAGAATTGTACAAACACTCTTCCGTAGATAAACACTTTTCCAATAAAAAGCGAAGCTCTGGAAACATGCACGTCAATAATTCACGTTAGATATATATACACAAAAGAAGTGCATTATCGTCATCAGCGTACCATTTCATAAACAAATTCTTTCATTCATGTGGCTCTCTCTCTCACTGTGTATAATATAATGCAGATATGTGTTCCAGTTGCTAAATGTGCAGTGGCAGTTTGGTGCTCACGCTGAGAGGCCTAACCATGTTAATTGTATTCCTACTCACGAGAGAAGCCTTTCAAATTTGATGTGTTGGCGTTGGTTTTAAGAGCTCTCTGCCTTTCTATTTGCAAAACAAACTTTGTATTTATGCACCTCGCAGTCTCGCAGGATAGATTGACATCACCACATGTATGCACTTAGCGCTAGACTTTAGAACGTACAAAAAGTCCATGTGCTGAAATGCTGACTACTCATCGAGCCATGACATCGCGTCATACACTTGTCGACAATGTCGAAAGGTCTGATTACCATCACAAGTACACATTTTCAGTGTATACTCAAAATAAAACTGGAAATCATTTTTTGTATAATTCGGTTCAAATTACAAGTTTTATCCAATCGAAATCAGAGAACTTGTAAACATTGTATCGAAATAGCAACTATACAATTTCACACGTCACGTCAGCGTTACGCAAATCCTTATATGAGAAGCTTTGCGAAAGTACACTACAACTAATACTGATTTGATTTACAAATTCCTACTAGAAAACTAATTATTTTTATTAAATATATATATAATTTAATCGTTAAACGTCAGGTGGTTATAAAACCATTTTGGATAGTTTTACCAGTAGAGGATTGGTTTTACCAATTAAAAGAACAACATAACTTGTTTACAAGTCACATCAACTATGCAAACATTATATTATTTGCCTCAAATTACTAACAGTCCCACTCTACTCTTTCCTTTATGTTCGTTTTCATCAAGAATTTAGGTAGAAAATCTATGGAAAAATACATTTATCAACAATACTTCAAAGCGTTTCTTGTAAAAACACTTCCATTTACCTTACTTCATTAACTTAATTACAACTTGGTGGCATCGGAAAATACTGGGTGATATTTACAGGTTGTTTACGAAACTCTGGGAGCACAACCGCTGTGTTTTCTGCCCAATAGAAAATAGTTCCATTAAAACTAATGTTTTGTTAGTTGCTTTCTCCGTTTCTCTTCCAAATTTCCACAGGCAGATGGCAGATGCTCAGTCGCTACACCATAAAATTCAATCATTCCTTACCAATCTAATTATTATTACACCATCATATCTACTTTCTCAGCATCTTTTCCTCCTTTATTTCCTTTCATTCATCGATAAGCAGAAAAGTAGGCAACTTGTGCAGTCTTTAGCATACCATTTCTGCGTTTCACCGTCATCTATGACATCTTTCCTGTTCCCGAATATGATCACATCCTCAAACTCAAAATGTGGAGACGACTGCCAGTGAAAAGTGAAATGACTTTTCCAAGAATGCATGTGTATGCAGACTAGGAGAAAAATACACATCGACGACTTTTCCCTTCTGTGAACGCAAATGCTCTCACGGCTTCTTCAAACACTTGCGATGTAACGACGTAGCATACTATAACTTTCGCAGCCGGGTCAAAATAAGGGGAAAACCTCCATTTGTCTAGTTCACTTTGTGAATTGCTTTGAAACTCATATTCTACATGTAATTCTAGGTGGTATATGTATATGCAAAAACTAAAAGTTTAAAACTGCAGCGTAGATGAAGCAAAAGGTGGAGAATATCAGTTTCTTCTCTATTACAGTGAGTCGTAACGCAAGATAACATTTTTGATGTATAAAAACGGACGTAACGTGTAAAAAAAGTCTCTATAGGTGGAATTTCATGTAGCACCACCCATTATGTATGCTGGTTCGTGTTCATAGCTTATTCTTTTGTCAATAACTGGTTCGAAAACATTAAAACGGGTATCGTCTGGAACGAATCTTTCCGTCATAGTTTTATAGATTTTTAAAAGTAAAAGTGGAGAGTACGTATATACAGATGTAAAATACTATAAAATGAAAAAAACAAACGGCCCGGCTCCACCGAAACGAGCTCAAATCTTTTAGGTTGTGGGTGAAATGTAGGTAGAATCCTCGGGACGTGAATCGATGCATATCAAGTTTGCACAGAAGTGATAAGAATATTATTCAACATAATATATAACAGAAGACAACCCAAAGTAATGGATCCATATAATATTTCTATGTGTCGAAGAAGGGCTAAAAACGACTATAGGCAACTCCAGATAGCTCTACCGTAATCCTCAAGACCAATTTTTCAACGAAACTTATCCTTATCCGTTACAGGTTGATTATACGAAATGCCTCTTTTTTCGCTTTTGTACACGAAAATACCCTCTAACAGCAGGGATGTAATGTAGTGAAACGAGAAAAGTTTTACTTACTCGGGAAAAGCATGGATATAAAGCATCCCTATTTCTCAAATCAGGTAAACTAACTTTGTCCATCCAAAATAAAACTGCTTCGTGATTGCATTCCCTTTTATCTAGGAAGCCCAGAGTGCGCTCAAACACGTTGTGTAGTCTCATTTCGTCCAGTTTTCAAACCATGGTTATATCTTGGCGTGTAAATCATGTGTATATAGATAGCATACATCAATAATAGGTGTAACTGGTGTAAGCTGGCAGAAATTGTGTTTTTTACTCGCTGCTTTTTCTTCTATTACTATCCCCAAAATATGCATACTGGTTAGCATCGTGCTCTATATTTTCAAAAAGGAAATGATGCGATGCAGCCGTCCTAAAGTCGAGCGTTTCCATCATGATAAAGATTGGTACGGAAGGATAAGGAGGCAATAAGATATTATGGATGCTAAAACGTATTAAGAGAACGAGAATGGGATATTATGAGATTCTTACTCTTCCCTCCTAATCCAAGTAGGCAAATATGTTAGCAAAAGTGGCATTAAACCAGAAGCAACGACGAAAATCATTTAACTTTCAACACTTCTACACTTTTCATAATATATACATATAACTTACAGAATACTCGCTTCTCTTCCCCAGTTTCATACTTTGATGCTGTTCCTCAACCGTACTAGAGAATGTGGATGGTATTTGTTAAAGATTGGCATTCTTCTAGATGAAAATGATTAATGTCATCTCATCCAAAAAAAAGTGCTACCCCACATACAGTTCAGGGAGCACGTACATACCTTGTGTATTATCGGTGATATATCTATTCCAACTTTGTTTAGCAGTTCAATTCTAACGCTATACTTTGAAAGTATTATTACCATTATAAAGTGATAGAAGACATGTTTTTGTAAGATTTAATATCGTAGGACATAATCCATACGTATCGCATCAGAAATGGATATCCTTTGAGAACGGATCAAGAATGCAAGAGCATCACGTTAGGCTACGATACATGAAATGGAAATGGAAGTGAATGGGGGCCGTAGACGGGGGAAAGGTGTCAACGAGAAACGCACACAGAATATATAATGTGCGAAAATTTCATTCACGTATAATATATCAACACATGCATTGAATTGAGCTCTAGATCCCTTACTAAGCACCATTTGGTATAGCTTTATATTTGCCATTATACATTACTTACTGCTCACATGCAACGACACCCACAGTCAGCATATCATTCTCTCCTGTGATGCGACATTCTTGCCATTTTCAGTGTTTAAAAAGCACAGCACTTTCACTCTCATACTTCAAAACTTTACTGTGCAATATTATATGACATCGTGGATTTTTATATTGCTCATTGTTTTTCCTCTGCAAGCAGTAACCGTAAGACTTGAAGACATTCCTTGTTTTGTATCTAGGTACAAGATGCGCATAATGGATAAGATAATATAAAACTATTCAAGGTCTATCACCAGGGTAGATGCATCAAGACAAACAAACTTTCCCTCTATTTAAAAGCTTCATTTCACGGGTTGCTTAACACAATGTGGAAGGAACATGCAAAGCTTATGACAAGACTACATAAGAGTCAAGAGTAGAATTGACAGATAGAATGGTCGGGAATGAAAAAACTGAAGAATGAGACGAAAAAAATAGCTTCCTTGTTGTAACACAGTCTCTTATGGATACTGCAATGGAAAAATCCCGTGACGCGGAAACGAAAAGGAAATCGTTCGAGATTTAAAAGTTTCTTATGTCTTCCCTCCTACAGGGTTTTTTGTATTCTCTCCCTGGTTATACTATACCACTGCAGCTTTCTTACCATAACCGAGCACATTTTCAGCTTGATTCTTTTTTCCCCTCCGGTTCCTCTTTTCCCCTTTTCTGAGAAGCAGCCAATACTTTGCACCGACACACAGATAGATATTATACGTACCGCACTCCTAGCAGCAGTACCAAGGAAGGCTTTCAAAGTCAGTAACATTTGTAAAAGAAGTAGCAGATGGGTTGGAGAAAGTGCTATCTCGAGAAATGAAGTTTTCCCTGCGAGCATGTATTCGCATAATAAGAGTACTCATCTTTCATCAAGTAATCCTGTTGCCAGCTTCCATTTCGGCTTTTCGGAATGGTGAAGTTTAGAAACTGCAGTCTGTCCTATTGAGAACAGCAGGCTCTGATGGGATGTGGATGTGGTGGATTGGGATGTGCATGTACTCATAGGATGGTGACTCATCCAAGCTTCCACATGCACATACACCAAAATTTTTGTCAGAAACGCAACCAATCACATGACATAATGTATTTTCTGGCAACTGTGAGAGAAAGTTACCAAATCACAATGTCATATTTGTACAAGGTTCCTAAAAACATTACTTGGATTCGGGGAGACGGTGCAATAAACGAAAATGATAACAACTCAAATGTGGTTTCCCCTTGTTCCTCCTTCATTCTTCAATCGGGAATCGGTTAAATGTGATGCAACAAAATCTCTTCGCGTAATCATTTCATGAATAAATTGGATGTATCAAGGAAAAAATAAGACAATGTTGGGTGCACGGTGCACTGGTGGTAGATGATGATGATAACGTCTTTTCAGAATAGCTGCATAGTTGAAGCACAATAATAATAACATGGAGTCAAGTCAAGTATGCAGCTGCAAGCACTTACGATTAGAGAAATTATGAGTTTCTGAAATACATTCAGCTACGTAATACCAAAACTAATGTTTACTTTACGTCAGATTTGATGTTGTGCTCACATTTTACTCAGTTCTCTGTTCAAAATGCTGAAAGCGGAACGGAACGAAATTGAAAAATGAATTCATTCAAATTAATGTGTTTTTATGTGCAACAAAAATGTTACACGAAATATACACTAAAGTCAAACAAGATGTCATGCTACCACGTATTTCAACAGATTTTCAATTCCGTGTTAAAAGAAATCAAGACATTCTACTGACTACTTATATATGAAACACCAACAAAGAGTATATAACATTCATTTATCAACAACAGCTCTACTGTTGCTGATACTATCAGGCTGATGGAAATATTTGAGTTAGATATACCAAATACATACAAAAAGTGAGAACGGAAAAGAAAATGAATTTGGGAGAGAAAATTCAAACGATTTTCTTTGCTACGTTTTATTTATTCCTGTTGGTGGATTTGTATGAATAGAATGTGAAACGACCTCATGTAACGGTGCAAGGGAAATGGGAGTGGAGACTAATAAAGAAAGCATAGAAAGGGACACACAAAAGAAGGCTTTTAGTGTGCTTTGCAGCTCCAAAAGTCTGATCTCACAACGTCAAATCAAACTACAAGAGCTCCCCTTCTAAATAATATGAGCGAACAAAAAAGAAAGTATTAAATGGGGTTTCTGGCTTTGGCTCAATACATATTCAGACCATTCAAGCATACACACCAAAAAACGGATATTTTGCCTCCAATTGCAACACACCACTATAATTGACCATTATGTATGCATGTAGGTATCCATATACAAGCCGTCCTTGCAAGTTTTGCTGCTAGTGGCATTTATTGAATATCTGAACTCAGACTCTTTGTGACTTTCACCCTTGTATAGAATTCAGGACATGTGTAGGTTATTGTAGCTCGTTGATTTGGCATTTGTTCCCGACCGTCGTCGGAAAATAAATATTTTAGTTCACGTTTGCCAGTAAAATTTTGCAATTATACAGTAAACCGTAGTTGAATAGGACATACGTGCGCAGTTAAAATTTAAACAAAGAAACTATGAATAGCCCCGAAAATTATTTATAGCATAATATGTTCTAGCGGATTATGTCCTTTTTCATAACGTCAAACGTTGGTTAACTGGCTTCATCATGTTCGTTGAGGATTCAAAATGCTACCTTTAGTTTAGGTTGCGAATGATTCGTAAACATTTACAAAGGATTATTGAATTGAAGTAAAGTATGCATCACAGCATTAGTAAAACATCTTCTACTCATTACTACTTCTAAAAGTCGTCGTCAATAAGGTTATTTTGCGTCTGAACATAATGCGAATGTATACTGGACAAATTCTGAATTATCTTTTTTGACCTTGAATTTGTAACACTGTATCCATTATTTAGCAATACTAGGAAAAGGCAAACTTTGGAAACCTATCATTAGTTAGGCTTAATTCTTCGGCCCTATTTAACTGACAAGTTTCGTGCTTTGGCTTGGCAGTGCACGACTAGATCAGTAGAATGCCAAAAAATAACCAGGGAATGATAAATTCTCATTTTCTAAACGTTTTCTATTGCTATATAATACAAGTCTCATCTCATTTGTAAAGTACAGTCAAAGTAATATATATTGGAAAAAATTTTATGGTAGCAAAGGAACATACTATGATATCGAGGAGCGATCATTTGACTACTTTCTTCTTATGGTCCGGTCTTTAGCATATGTAATGGTTACGTTAATAGATAACCGTTAGCATAATAACATGTCGCTTGCTTTTGATGATTCTTGCACCTTTTCATGGAATGGTTTAGAAAAAGGACGGAACGGATATTACATTTTACACTTATGCATATATACGCACTCGTCCTTATTTTCGAACACATCAACTCAATATACAAACATAATTCTAAAGAACAAAGACAAATGTATTTCTACTACATGTATGCTTTTATGTACCTAACAAATAATATTAGATACGGCACAGATTCTGTCAACCTCGTACGTGGAAACATCTTTGAAACTTGGACTGGAGACTGGACACATGATACATGTTTAACCAAACTACAATAGGATGTAGCTACTGTAACGGTAGCAGAGCTCCTTGATGACGAGAACGGATCGATATGAGAGCAAGTTTCATGGGGTACTACAACTTACACATAAAGATATACAGCTATACATACAATAAACAGTAATGGGATGTAGTAGTTAGTATATGTATACTATTCGCAACGATGTTTCTGTAAGCATATACTGTACTTTCCTTCTTATGAAGCGCCTTTCCCTTTGCCACACAACGCGTTTCTATGTGCCAAGTAGGGACTTTGGAGAAAGAAGGGGGTTGGTTGGCTTGGTTGTGTGCTAAGTTTCACTTTCGTGGTTCTCTTTACCGCGTCAGCCTACTCATGGTGAGTTGGGAAAGCACATACGTATTTAACATCAAGGAGAACTCTCGCAGAGGCACAAACGCAATGTGGAAAATGGTATTCGGAATATCTCAATGCTGGAGAACCATATTCTTTTCGACATTTTCTCCAACTTCAGCTCTCCAAAACGTGCCACTTGCTAGCGCATCAATGCTCTTTCCCAATATAATGCAATACACTCTGTGTGTAGTATTTGATGTTCCTTTTATTCAACTGACTTGACTGCCTGTCTGTGCGTTGTAAGGTTTCCAAGAGCCGTCCAGGAGTTTTTCACTAGTTTCTTTTCTTACTCTTCTTACAGCAAAAAATTATTTCAATGGTTGCACGCGCTTTTGTTCTTTTGAAAATGTACATTTTTTATTTAGTTCTTTAAGTGTTAGGCCTGCGACTAAGCACCAAATATAATGCATGAAGAGATAGTTGATAATAGTGCACTGTAATGGAATCTTGTAAAGCTACTTGATTCCATCATCCTATCTCCACACATATCTCTGTGAGAGGTCTTACTCTCCGCTGAATGTGACTTGAGTTGCTATCTATGTGGTACTTTCTCGTTTCAAATAATATGATTATGTCTTATCTTGTGCACATTCTTGGTTGATAATATTACACAGAGGAGAGAGGATGAAAGTAAGTAAACAATGTATAAAAAGTTGCAAAAGAGTTCTTTTTTTCAGAATGTAGCAGTAAAGATAGTATATGTATATTACGGAACGTTAAAAGGGAATTTAACCGGAAGACGGATTTTTCTCTCCTATTTCTCATCAAGTCACTCAGCGAATAACGCTCTTCTATTATGCACTACTTTTCTCATTTAACTCTTCACATCCCACATCAATTTATGTACCGAGATTACCCACGCTCTATGGAAGAAAAGAGAAGAAAGATGAAAATAGAAGAAACGTAAGCCTTGGGCAATTCCCTCAGATTTTCATTTTTTTTACAAAGAGAGGAAACGAAAGGAAAAAAATCAGAACGACAGCAACTATACTAAAGACCAAAGGTAAAGAGTAAGCTTCAGAATTGCATGTTACTCAAGCTTTCATTCATTTCTCACATTTCCCAGTTACGTTAATCTGAAAGTTATCCTTAAAATGGGATCATGAAATACCATTAATTTTTATTGCGTTGCTTTCTCTTCGCATTGTTTATAAAATGTTGGAGAGAAGACATTGCTACTACTTAAAACACTACTAGAAAATGCTTCTGCAACATTCTGTACTTTTCGCCAGAAAAACACTCCAGTTCTCACCGTCTTGGTTGACAGACATCAATAAAACCACACAACCATCTACTTACTTGTCTCATAAATAAATGCTTGGTTCGTGACGGGATCTTACATGAAAAGTGGTTTGAGAATGTGACCATGAACGATAAATTACTGAAGTAGCTAAAAAGTAGATTGGACTATCTACCGTAGATATTGGGACACTATGAATATTCTAGTTTCCGTACACGAGTACATACTTCTTGCCTCAAATAATTTTCCCCTAGAAGAGTATCGCATTAATCATGCATCGCGTTACCAAATCCCAAATGGGAATTCTGTGTAAGCTCAACCTCATCGTGTTCCAATGCATCTGTTTTTATTGTGAAACTGGGAAATGAAATCTTTCCACAGT
Source organism: Orchesella bifasciata (assembly GCA_034697805.1). Lineage (NCBI taxonomy): Eukaryota > Metazoa > Arthropoda > Collembola > Entomobryomorpha > Orchesellidae > Orchesella > Orchesella bifasciata. The sequence goes on from JAQGAP010000870.1 coordinate 21,316, forward strand.
CATGTGGCATTCATAGCTATAGTAATGGGTTGTATAATATGTTCCCTAATATAACTTTGTGATTTCAGGTTTAACTATAATAGTTTTAGCTGCAGCACCAATTCCTCTATCATACTTGAGTGTGAGCTGAATGACGACATCTAATGCTTATAATTAAGATTACAGTTAAAGTCTAATGTTACCACATTGAGAATTGAAGTGGACATAGACTATGATCGATTTAGTAATTGGGTATTCCAGAAACAACATGCAAAACAAGCCAGTTCCTAAGAATCTTCTGCTGACGACAAAACCCGAAAGTAGTATAATAAATATATCTTACATTAGTTAATCTCATATAAAGGCTCCGCAAACATTTTAAGAAGTCCTTGAACTGAAAACGTTTTCGGAAAATGTTCATGCATCAAATCATTGCGCAACAATCGGAGCAAACTTGTGGAATTAAATAAGTTAGCTTCTAGATTATTTCCTAATTCGTTATAACAGTTCAGTTACTTCCAACTTCCAATTTAACTAGAAGTTCGACTAGACAACAAACAGCAAGGTTGATATCAGACATACTTATTTAAAGAGAAGAGAATTCATACCACTGATGTAGAAAATTCGTTTCAACTACTTTTCATGAGCCTTCGAAATAAGTGAAAAAAACAATACGATCAATTGGCAAGAAAGAACTAATGTATTCTGTTATTATGTCAGTGAATATATGCCTTATTAGCCCACACATGTGAACTCCTTTCTCATTTGTCAACTGAAACAAAACCAATATACCATATCATATATATGACATTTGGGAACCCCAGTAAATTCGATATTAACTAATGCAAATGAACGACAAGACGACAACGAGAGGAAAATGGAAATTCACAATCCATAAAAAAGTTTTTGACAGTATGTAGCTATTTCGTTGTAGATTGCAATCTCTTTACTTGAAGAGCCCATGTTATGCAGCAACGTTGAACTATCTGTGAAGTCTCTCAAATTAACTGCATCAATTGGATGAAAGTCGACGAAAGCTTTTTATCCGTGAACTGTGTTTAGCACTATCCTAATTTAGTTCAGAAAAGGAAGGAAGAAAGTTTATGTACTTTGTTCGTCGAAAGACCAACCTTTGCCCACACATTTCAGACAAAAACTTGTTCAAATACACCAAGATAAGCAAACAGGGTAGATTTTCATAGTGTATGTCATCACAGTTAGGACGAGTAAACGCTTTGTATCCTTGAAACTAGAACAACCTGCAATTCAATTACAGAACCCCCATGTCATCACACTTTCTAATCAACATTGTTCGCTCCAAATCGCACATGCCAAAAGTAGTGGACGCATTACTTCAAGACAACTTGAGCAAATGAAGATTTCGTCGAAATATGAAATTTTACTATCGTAAATCGTAACTCTGAGTTTATACATATAATGAAGAAAAAGCCTTTTCAATCAACTTCCTTTTCTATATCAGACCCAGCACCATGTCCTCCAGTGTCGCGGTATATTAAACTGCTCTTCCTTCTCCCTCTGTAAACCCATTACGACTACGACACACGACTGAGAACTGTATTAACAATTCACTGATAAATAACAACCTTCTTTGTTCTTTCAAACTGGGGGTTTTCGTCAACGTTTGCCTAAGGACTTAATTTTCTCGTTCTTGTGGATCTTTTTCCAAGCCTGTCACATAAAATGACAAGGGTGCAGCATACATATTAATGATTCCATAATAATTTAGATAAAGCTCATGCATTTTTATACAACGCGTAATTTACATTTTGTGATTCATGCTATATCATGTAAGTACACAACCATGCACACATTATGCTCCCATTCTCTCATTGAGGATGATGCAATCCTTTCAAAATCATCATCAAAGAACTAAATGGAATGACCTGGAGCAAAGCTAGTTTTCCCTTTCTTCCTTTATCCACGGCGTACTTCAATCTATACTCTACTACTATTGCTTTTGCTGCTATCTAGGAAAGGAGGAGAGTTGCTGATGAAGAGTAATTTCAAGGCACTAGAACCTTGCGCAGTATTTTGTGAACAAGGAAGACCGAGAGAACGAGCCTTCATTTTTGTTACGCTGTGTAATAGTGCATTTATCATCAACATGCTTTCATTACAAACTTCTTGTCATCAACAATTCTTACCTGTGCTCGCAAATGAAGCAGTATTAGAAGAAGCTTTCAGAAAAAAAAAGTTTCCTAAGCAAGATATTTTTTCGAGGGAAAAACTTTTTTTCTTCTTAAAATTGGATGATCCAAGTTTTCCTTGTTAAAGGAAATGCACGTTCATACACATTCTTTGTGTGAACGCCTCTATCCCAGGATGCTACCACATTTGTTACCAAAGTCTATCTAAAAGTATATTCCTAGTTTGTATAAAGTATTATGTATATCAGTATTACACTTATCATTTTATGTGTATAATATATGTCTTTTATATAAAACGAACAGCTCAAAGTGGGAGCCAGGAGCTTTTTAAAGGAATGTAACCAAAAAGTTTCTGACGCCATTATTATTGTAAAAAATGTTGTATATCTAAGATCTCACTCGACAGTAAAGCTATTGGAAAAATCGAAAAAAGTTTAAACTTTTTAGCAAAGATTCAACCCTAATCCATCCCCCATCCTATTTATTGGAAAATTTGTCCCGGAATGACTAACGTAATTCACACTTAATATGTAGGTGTAGTATTGCTATTGATTGTCAATACATGCTTTTTTTGCTAATGCGAACTTGATATTGATAAAACATTGTATTTATTTTTACTTGCGAATAGGATTGTTTCACTATAATAAAGTTTCCAAGATTTTGTAGTTAGCCATTCACTGATAATTTAGTGCTGAGGGCATTTCAAACCCTAACCCAAACGCCAAACAAGAGCGCTAAACATATTTCTACCTTATCAGATTGATCAATGTGCTATGCTTTTCTATGTTAAATACTATAACACTAGCTGACGCTATTAAGGGCTCAAATCCCAAGCAGTTGGAGGTCCCGATTCCATGAAAAACGAGCCAACTTTCCTTCCCTTCATGTAAGAAAATAACTAACGATCTGACCCAAGTAATCTTTCGACGATCTTATATTCGCACCCTTCGTCAAAAAATCAAGAGATCCGTTTACCCTATCCACGAATTCCATAACTGGGTACCATTTTTCATTAATGCATTCTTAAGACAGCTAGTAAAGGCATAATATAAGAACAGATACCAACTTGAGTTGTTTGTAGATCTCGTACCCAAAATCTAATAATAAATGGGCAATACATAAGATCGAAAAACCCGAGCAGATGTTTCTTCCCTTCTGCTGTTGCTCTCTGCCTCGATCTTGTCTCGCAGGAGACACGCGAACCTTACTACAATCCACCTCTATACCGAAAAGATACATGGGTTAAGTCAAGAGGCAAGAAAGACACCTGCCGATGTATTCGAAGTTTTGTGAGGTATATTGTACATATGAATATTTGTTGTCCTTATATATAAGGCTGGAGGTGTAGAGAGTAAGCTCTAGAACTAGACTGAAGGCAATCTTTTGAACAAAATCTTCTACCTAGTATAATGCATGACAAGCAATTTGAAGAAATTGGAAAACTTTTACTCTTCCTTCCCTAGACTCTTGTTGTTGTGCTTCCACTCACACAATCCCAACGTACGTTTTCATCTGCCGAGAAAAATTGAAGACAAGAACCACATATTGCTAAGACCCATTTCCTTAGGATTTTGTTGTGTCGAGAACAACCTTTTATGTATGATCATATTTCTGTCAGCTCACAAAATGAAATGACGGAAACGGAACAAACTCGATACAATTTTTGTGATCAATCATAATAGTGTATATTAATATTAGGTTAGTTTTCTTTCTTCAATCTCCAAAGACTTTTGAGAAAACGATTGTCAAACGCATATCAAAGGAAAGCTCATTTGTGAAACGCGATTTCATCCAGAATCAAATGGTAACCGGGTGTTGATTTGAGGACAGGTGTTGCATTATATTAAATAATTACCATACTCTGGAAATATACCTTGACAAGATTCATCGACCAGTTGAGTGCATGCGGTCTTGCAATTGGAATCTTGACGATAACCTTCCATTTATACAATAGCGTGCTTGTATTCAACATTTGATGTGCCGGATAATACGTGTCAAGCGCGATAATTGCAAACAATTATTACTCACAGGTGTACCTGTATTATCGCTACGTGCTTTCTACGTAAAATGCATCATTGCTCGCTGCAGCTACAATGCAATCT
>JAQGAP010000871.1:0-25490 GCA_034697805.1 Orchesella bifasciata
ATAATAACACGAGCTGACGATGTTTAGTAATAACAAAAGTGCACGTGTACATGGAACAATAGCAGTTGATGCAAAAAATATCTTGAGTGCTATTTATCATCCTGTAACTGGATGAAATAATCGTTACAAAAAGTTTACGCTATATTTAACTACCAGTTCTGTAGAACAATAGCCAAGAACAATAATATTATGAATTTATACCAGATGAAAGGACGACACAAACATGTGTTGAATCACAAACCTACTTTTTTAAACTTCCGTTTCGCAAGCTCGCAACTGCATATCATTTAACATTTAGTCAAGAAAAAATAGCCAGCAAACATCTTTTCGATGTACTATACCCACTGGGTATGCAAGTGCAGGGAGAGTCATGCAAAACCGAGACATTGCCATGAGCTAAATTCACCACTCGTTTCTAGCTTTTGAATAAAACTTAACGGTTCCATTCCGCGTACGCTTCCTGTAACAGAACGAAACTTACGGATTTGCAAAAAAAAAAAACTCGGAAAAGAATGAATGAACACAGAAGGCGGAACTGGGTGAAGGATAAACCGATGTTTTTATGCCGGAGAAAGTATCAGGAAGTATCCATTCGTTGAAACTTCACTACAATTGAGTTTTATCCAAACTATTGAAAAAAATATTTTCTCAGCAAGAAAGAGGCCTATATGCACATAGTTTAAAGTTCGATCCTCGTATGCAATGTAATGCAATGCTTCAGCTTAAAATTGAGTCTGCGACTGCACCAAATGATAAGAGTATAGTAACAATATGGAGCCGCAGTACAATTTTCAGCAGAGTATCAGTACTTTTATCGCGTCCAATCCTTTGTACAATATTTCTAGAAGCTTGGGAAGAAGCTAGCTGGAAGCAAGGGGCTTTTTCACATCGGTTGACGTTTGGCTTTTCCCTACAGGCCTCTCCATTTGCGTGTGTCTCATCTCATGTTACATGCATTCTTTCACATTAAAATCTGCAATGGATAATGCCTCCAAGCCAGCTGCTCCGCTGTAGTAAGTGATGCATGCATCTATAGTCACCTATATGGAAAGTCAGTTGAGCAAGAAAATTTGGTTCACTGGTTATGGCCTGCTTCCGCCGAGTTTGGTTTGGTTTGCACTCCGCCGGAACTACTTACTACAATTTATACATGTATTCGTCCGACTATATAATGTTTCTAACTAAATGCTTGTCGTAGTTTTTGGACTTACACCTATTCATTGTTAGGTATTTGCAAAATCATAATGTATTTTTGAGTCATTTCGGTATTTTTTCAGTGTTAGCATTACCTCTTCGTCATACAAGTGAAAGCGCAAGGGGTTCACTCCTATGATACAAAACCGCGATCAGTAAACTTTTTTTCGTGCTTTTTTATGCAACACGATGAATGTCGTTCCATTCACTTTCAATGGAATATTAATGCATGAGAAAAAGGTCCCAACCTCTTATGTAGTGATTTCAAAGCTATCCTACCACCATAAAGAGAAAGAAGGGAAGGCAACGATGGCTATGGTGGTGTCTGGTAATTTATGGGATCTGAGGAGTGATATAATCAATTTATTGGAGCTGTGCCATTACCCCAACTGAAGGAAATATAAAAGGGTTGAACAGTAGTATTATTGAGCTAACCCCACCTCTTCGTCCTCCTCTACCTTGCTATGCTCATTCACTTTCGGTTGTGTTACTCCTTTTGAATCTCACTCGAAAGTTATATAATGATTGCTCACAACTCTTGAGAACAAGTATTTTACAACTACACACCCATACGTTGTTGTAACATAGCCAATATAGGTATGAGCTCAGCTCATTTCAAGGATAAAATATGTATGCACTTGGTAGTAGACGCCGGTGTATGTACCTATACAACACATAACTTGTGAGGCGACAGAAAGAGTAAGTGAAAGTACATACTCCTTTTCCTCTTCGCCCCTTCTCTCACTACCAAAGCTACACACAATGCCACACTTTCTTAACCAATACCAATTTACCTCCATTTTCTCCGCCACCACCACAGAAATTTTGTTAGGACCACGGCACACGCTCCGAGCACCTTTTTGAGCTCGTTGAAGATCTGTGACCTTTACTATTATATGTATGTCCTAGAATGAAAGTTTGCTCCAGGAATAACATGGCTACACATAAGGTCGTTGAGACTTCCAGCATAAATTTTATGTATGTATGTGCATCATATGTATATAAAATAAACACAGGATGTATGCATATATATGAGCGCAAAAAGTGTGGTGTTGGTGTGTAGCATGTAGAAATACGTCTTTGCATATGGTTGAAATTTATGGACGAAGATTTTTATTGTCTAAGTGTTGTTTACGACACTCATGCCACGGTTTAATGGGCCTCTTTCTAGAGTCAAGGAAAGATTGCGAATCAGTCGTAACACAAGCACCTAAGCATGGTTATGGGGTGCCTAAATAAATTTTCTATCCGTAGACTCAAAGGAGTGTGTTGCATGCAGTTACCTATATTTATATGATCACATTATGGCCCATGGGTGCCAGTGACTTCTTTTGTCTTCAACCTACATTATACGCCGAATGATTCCTACAAATTGCTTAGAAAATGGGTTGATATTCTACTAGCAGTGCAGAGAAATTCCCGAGTTGACTTGCAATATTACTTTTTGTAACATTTTATACACAATTTATTCTTCCAGACTTAATTTTGAGAGTACCTGAGCGGGAGTCACAACTCACAACGCTGTGAATCAGGAGGTGCATCTTATCTCCTTGGCTCGGTGAATTCATCATTCGGATAAATTACAAGACACAAAGAGCCGATATAGGAATTTTATGTGATAAATGTCCAGAAAAAAATTATAAAATATGGCTAGTATACGACGAGTCATATGATTTCATATGGAAAACGAAAAAGTGATTCGCTCATCCATTCAGCTTTTAAGATATTACTTCACTTAATAATAGCGTAATGTTGTTAGCCCATTGATTTATCCCCACTGGAGGAATTTCATTCGATAGAATCGCACATATGAAATTGGACTCTGATCACGTAGAATATTGCAAACGCCAACTCTAGAGTGGAGACTGATTTCAAGGCTGGACCTTACAAATGGCCAGAGCTAATGGTGGAAATGCCTTAACCATACAGTCTTGCGTAACCCATTGTGCTACAAAAATACTACGGAAATTCCTCAATACCTAAATGCCCACATGCTGGCATATATACGGAAAAGGCTCGCTGTGTCTCCTCATTCTCCCATTTTCCGAGTCGATGTCGATATTCAATATTGGAACATATTATCGTATATAATATGCAGCAGAAAAAGGACTTGGGATGTGGAACACACTTGAATTTCCTAGATTGCAATCTGCTTCTCAGCTTCTCAACTTCGCTTTCAGTTCAATGCTCACTCAATCATTCACTTAGTTTCTCACTTTCAAAAACTCAACATCATTTCCATTTCACGAGAGTAAACATAAACCACTTTCTCAGTTGTAGTAGTCTTGAATCCAATGGCTATATCTATACTATATATCGACCTCTGCTCCTCACTCTGCAGTGAAGATTGAACAAGTTGATAGAATCAAAATCGTTTCCATATATATTCATAAAAATTGATGGCGGTTATGTACTTACGTGGAGTATGTGGCAAGACCATTCTCTTGTACTTTCCGCAACACCACCCACTAAAGTTTGCATAGTAAGATCTGTTATATTGCAAACTGAAAACTTCATCAAAAATCTACTCTCCTGCCTCTTACAATCGCAAATATCAGACGTAACATGCAACATTTGTTTTTCTCTGTTGAGCCAACATACATTTCCACTTTTCTTTGTAGTAGGCAGCCAGCCTATCATGTCTGAAAGTGACATGGTGGTCCTGTCTAATAGCAAAGTTTTCGAAGTAATTGAATATGAGAAGGATTGTGACAACTGCATGCGAATTCAATTAATATAGTAGATATAAGTGTACGATCCATATAAGTACATTTATGTTTATCATATTATGAACGTTTATGTAATAGCGTTAGAGAAACTAATCATGTGGACTTCTTTACATCAAAATGGTTTATCGTTGATTCGTAAACATGGAAAGGCTCAAACATAACATTTACACCTACACTATTCCTTCACATTTGGATAAACTTTTAGTATTACAATCAACATTATAGATTATACATATATATGCATATATAGCTACTCACAAATGCGCAAAATGTATAGTATCAACTACACCTGCAACCCAGTTCAACTTTCTCTTTCCGCAACGCAGATACGAGTTGTGCATGAAAAGAGAAAGCAAAAGGAGGGTGAGAAACGGATATCAACTTCCTTTCCCCTTAAAGGCACAAAAGAAGATCTCAGTGGAGGAGAAACATAGTAAGGTTTATTTCAAACAGGAAGACTAGCTGAGCAACACTGCACGCCATAATTTTTAGTTTCAATGGCAGTTTGGGAGTATGATCCCGCTTGTCTGCCTGTCCTATTCATCGTTTTGATAAGAGATCGCGTTTCGTCGAACGAGATAATAGAATAGTGACTGTGTGATGCTTCACCGTGTACTTGTATACAGCAAATTGTTGAATGAAAGGATACTTGAACGAAGCTGTAAGTAACTGCATGAAAATGAACATTGCTATGAGTGAATCAAACTCATTCTCACATCACATCGCACGTCAAATTTTCTGATTATCATACTGTCGCTTTGCGGTAGACTGCACTTTGCTCAAAATAACGCTCTCATAATAATGCACTGCTATGTATACTGCACTTTGGACTTGAAATAGCGAGCATAATAAATGCTTTCAAATGCTCTCGAATGCAGTTGAAAAGAATACAAAGAGACTTTTTCAGTTCAGTTTATATTAGGCAAAAGTAAAGCAGTACCACTGTTGTCGCCGTCGTTCAGTTGAGGGTACAGAGAATTTAAATGTGAAAGTTATAAGCAAGATGCAGAACATACAAAAGTAATATGAAGGAATAAAACTTTAATGAGGTTACTTCCGGACACACGTGCAACAACTAAATATATGCATATCGAGCATGCTTGCTGAAATGGTACAATGAATAAAGTTCTGTTTTTACGATTTTTCATTGATGAAAATTCAGAGGCATTGACTTAAAAAAGTGGTTTTGGATTTACAACAATACATTCACATACACAATAGTCGTCATTCACATTACCGCTTCAGCTACCGACAAAGGATGTGGTGCACAGTAGACGCAATTCCTGAAAACAGGATACAATATGCCTTCAAAGTCATTGAGTAACATCCTTTTGTGTTTAGTTTAGTTGTGGAATTCTTTCATCGTAAATATAACAGTAGTTGCATAGGCATAATTACCTCCTAAGAAATCAGAGTTCGTATGAATGCAATCGAAACAAAAGAATTATTGTTGAAGCTGGGAAATTCCTCAAATTTTAGCTCGTAAAAGTTTTCTCATTTGCCCGTTTAATTTTGCGTAACTTTCTAAATTGCTTTTAAACAGCCAATTCATTCTCGCATATTTGTCTGCCGACTAAATTAATTTAATCTAGAAATCGGCCCGTCATTTGCTACGGGCGTCACCAAAACTGTAGTCCACTCTATCAACAAAGATAAATTACCGGTTTCCAACACAAGTTGACACATATTAGGCTTATCAACAAAGTATAATCTGTCAAATACCACATTTCAAACAGAAAACTAGAGCTTGTGGAATTTTCTTCCATGTAGCAATTCTTTTAGAAAGCAAATTTCTACATATTACGTGCCCCGTTATATAGTCTAGAAAAGCAAAAAAATGTTTAGCATGTTTGTCTACAAAAGCAATTGTAGACATTCTACATGAAATCGCCATTAGCTTGATCGAAATCGCTCAAAAAAGAGTGTATTTACTGATATATAAAAGAAACACTAATTCCAGCACAGTTGCATAACATAACTCATTTCTTTCGTCCTCTCCGCTCTTCCACTTTCACCAGCTAGTTTGCCAAACAATTCTGTGTCGAGAGAGCAAATAAATGAGGCAAAGTACAGTTGGATTCCAAGAAAAACAGCGAGAGAAAAGAATGGAGAAACTGAAAAGCAAAATAGAAGTAACACAAAGCACACGAGTGTGTGTGCGTCGCACGTATCCAAAGGAGTTGTATCGATCCTTATCTTTCAAGACGGCGAAAGTGCACACACAGTTAGAGTATTAGCTTTCATAGAGTTGAAATTAAATGAGTAGAGCCGTAATCCGGGCTCCTTCCAACGATTGTGTTTGTGCTCCTCTCTGTGAAATTAATCATTTTAAACCAGCCTTGTCTGTCCAACATTCACAAAGTTGGAGAAAGACAGACAAGGCAGACAGAAGTGGAACAGACGGCTGTATAATTTTTCTGTCTGTGATTCCCGACACTGTTTGGGTCGGGTTTGAGAATTTCTCATTTCCCATATTGCATCCTATCGTGCGAGACTGATTCTGAATGTGCAAATAGTGTAAACTACTCACATTATGCATGATTGAATAAGTAACAATTCCAAGGTTGAGCTTTTCCACTTCATCTACTATTTACAATTATTTAACGTATTGCGTATATAAACACAAGATAAAACACATTAAAGCTACATTCATTCAGCTACAACAAGGGTAAACTTTGTCATTTGTCACAAACTTTTAATGTTACCATTAGAATGAATAAGAAGGTGAAATGATGTAAAGATACCGGTCTAATAACCATAATTAAATTTAGCTAAGTATACGTGTATTCCATTATTCCGCTAAAAATGTACAACAAGGAAAAAAAACTCTTTCCGTTTGATTGGGAATATTTGGATTCGGCCCACCTATAGAATTTCTTTGCGGTCGCAGCAGCTGCTTCGTTTCATGACAAACTTTCTCAATGAATACTGTATCTGCGTAGGCATTGCGTGTGCACCAGAATTTTATTCAACCTTTTGTATCGTAAGTAGCCTCATATAAAATAGCTATAAAACTTTTATGCTACATTCTTACACAAAGTTGTACTGATATCTTTCTTAGAATGGTGTCAAAAATTGATGCTTAGCTAATCAAACTGTGGGTTATGTCAAACCACAAGTAAAAATACGAAATAAGTCATGCATCTTGTGCAGTCGATGGTTTCCAAGAACCGAAAGACGCTAAAGCGTAAAGGTGCGTTTGGCATAAATTTATTTTCCTTTTTATTATTCCCATTCTGCCCCACACTATATCGAGAATGCCGATTTCGCTATCTTGACCTGATTCAACATAACAAGGCTCCGTCTTGTAATATGCATAACAAAAACGATCCTTTATGGTGTGAGTTATGTTCGCTAAGTATCTCCAGTGTGTAGCCAAAAATGGTTGAATAAAACACATGAGGAGAGAAACCTTGTACTTCTCGTCTGCTTTTACTCATTCTTTATCCTCCAGCTCCACATGGAGTTTGTGGCAAAAGGTTTTGACTTCATGCTACGGCTTGGCTAGAACTAGATGGAACGTGTATTATATTTTATGTACAGGCACAAGAGACCAATATTCAATTCCCTTTGATCGAACCCTTGCTTTTGCCGTTCCCTTGACTTGTAAACTATATGGTTATGCACAATACTCCATGCATACACAATGTGTAGTAAAAACGTTGCATTTTGCAGGTTTTGCTATTTTTCGTAATGGACTGACTGCCCGCTCACTCACTCATTCAGGAAAGGTACATTATCCTCCGAGTTTTATACATTCACACTCTATAACTGTCACCAGCCATTTTTATTTAAGTCAACAACACCCAAAGGTATAACTAACGTGACATGACTGTATCCGCGCATTGCTACAACTCGAATAAAAAATTGGAATGCAGCCGGAGAACGGAGAGCTCAAACTAAATCCAGGTATTGGGCTTCCCTTTGATCAGCTCTATATACATTAAGGCAGCACTTTCCTATCAAAATTTATGCACTCCTTGACAATGTAAACTTACATTTTTCCAGTGAAATAAAAAGTCTACAAAACTTTGTGATCTTCTTTCTATCTCTTTTCCATTGACCTTTCTTTAAACATTTTAAGCATACAGATGACTTGGATAAGCGAAGGGCCAGCTAGAAAACTAGGTTATCTCAAATCATCAGCTTTACCTCTTCTCGTTTGCTTGAAAAGATACAATTTGCGACTTGAGTAGCGCACCATTGTCAAGTAAATAGAACGTAAACAAATTTCTATGCATTTGGAAGTAAGAGCATACACTAACATAATACATGTAGGTATAGCACACATATAAGTTCCCCCTAAAAACAACTCTCTCTAGCCCTTTTCTGCGCAAAAACTTGTTTTCTCTTCTTCCCTTCAGAGCAAGTCTGAGTGAGTTTATTTTTTGCCAACTGCCTAATCTTCAATCTGAAGAAAGGAAAGAATAAACAATTTTCAAATGAGGGCAAACTCTATGAGAAGATGAAGCTTCTCTAAAAAGAAAATAAACATTCCGGAAAATGCGCGCAGGTGAAGAAAATGTACACAAGAAGGAAGAGGAGTGGCAGCAGCAAAAGAATACCTATCTCTCAGTATCTCACATCCAATCCACATGCATACATACCACTGTGTCAGGCTATCTGGTTGGAAAATGGATTGAATGCTTTATTGATACTACAAACTTGCTTTCCCCCTTTATTTGAAACCCCAGAAGAAGAGCTACAATAACAACATTCCAAAGTGTATTAAAAAGGTTCAATGCATCTTTCACTTGATCGAATCGATGAAAAACAACCGTTTTTACCGTGTCGATCATTCAATAAGTTGAAAAACAGGTTCACCCATTCATCATTATCTCTCAGACAAAAAAAAACTTTATGTGTGGATCGTAGTCGTTGGAGAGAGCAACAATAAAACGCTTTATGTGAATGAACCTTTCTCCTCGCGCCATTCTATCCATCCAACATCACTCCTCATAAGAATTTCCTTCATGGAAGAAAAACAGGCTGGAAGGAGGAGTAGAGAAAGTTGTATTATTGTGATGTGAATCACCAAGAACCATATATCGGTTTGTACAACGTTAAATTGAATTGGATGCTTCGGCACAATGAATATATCCTTAAGAGTTGAACATGTAGTTGTAAAGAAAAGTTCCATACCAACTTTTAAATATACATTCATTCCAGCACACATATAAAACCATCTTGCGTGTGGAAAAGTAGCCCAAAGACATGCATAAAATAGCTGAAATCAAGATGGGTGAATGGGCAAGGTAAGCAAGACTATATTATATGTATTGCTTAGGCAGTTGCTAAAGTTTGTGAAACCCAGAGACCTTTATCAGCCTGCAAAAAGTAAGGTAGGTTGTTGGATTTGCGATGCGGCCTAGAGTTTTGCTTCAGGTCACTATCACAATTTCCGTCGCTTCAAGAGTCTTAGACAAAAACCAAAGGCTAAAAGCAGGTAATACCTTGAGGTTGGAGTATAGGATATATGCAAATTTTTTCTAATGTTTATGCATATTTTTTTGTTTTGCTGATGCCCTTTACAAGTGCTATGAAAGCTCCGTTTGCCAACAGCACTATATGCAGTCCAATTCACAATCTTATTTATGTGCCTAACCCTAAATTGGAATTCAGAGTGAAACAAACGGAATGATGTGTGTCTCGTCCATTCGGGAGAGAGCGTTTGAAATGGTTTGTTGTTCAAGACAAGAATTATTTTGCTGCGTGAGTTGAAAACATTTTTACTCTCGTTTAGGCAACACATTATTGTTCCCATTTTCTTTGGCAATGCGATGCGATGTGAAACACAACCAAGGGGAATAGTAGTCAAGATAGGCAAAGCAACATCAATTGTATTATACCTATATTACATGCTAAAGGTACATAATATATATTGAAGAATATTAATACGGTCTACCAGTTTTTTTTGCCTTTACGTACTCACTTCACTTCAAATACCCTTCACCAATAGTTGATTTATAACGGTTATGAGACTTGCTCAACAACAGCCAGCGAAGAAGTACGCTGGTAGCAGTCACCCAAGAAATATTGCTATGATGTAGGCCCGCGTTCCCTTTCCCTTTATGAATACCTATCTATATAGTTTAGGGCGTACACAAGTTAAGTCCCTCAAATCCCAGTCTTCCACTCTCTCATCTCGAAAAGAAAACGACAACGTGGTCCTCCGCTCTTCTTTAAGTTCTCTGGAAGTATGAGCACTAACTTACTCTCACATTTTTATCCAACGCATTGTCAAGCTATGAACTGGAGAGGAAAAGCTTTTGCTTACTTAGGTTGCTTACTAGCTCCGAGCAATTTCCCAATTTTCATCTAAAACACGTTCCTTTTTACTTCCACTTTATAACCCCATATATGAGCTATTGGAGCAGAGATAGGTACGGAAAAGTTGGAGTGAGCCATGAAATAAACCGGTTGGTCTGGTCCGCTCCGTATTTTCGTCGGCCAACTGAGCTGAAGGTTTATTTTTTTCATTCTTTCCCATATTATATATTCCACATTCATTTTTATTTTTTAACCTACTTTCCCCCCACCCTGGCTCCCTTGTGCACACTCCTTCTCCTCGCTGGCTGTGCTGTTAAGGTAGGACATAGTTATGTACGCTTGATAGCAGAACTGGAGCGTAAACATGTAGTATGTACATAATTTCGCATAATCCAGATTTTCTTCCTTTTATCATGTAAAATGGTAGGAGAGTTCATTCAGCTACTCCTTCTTCCTCCTCTTGATAGCATACTTATTACATACATTCACAGAATGTCAGCTCTAGTGAAGGAGGAGATGCGTGCTTGCGTATAATCTGGTATATAAGAAATGCTTTCTCCTTTCATTTTCAATATAGGCAAATGTGAGTCCAAAACATTACTGCAATGCTGCTTATCAACGAGATAGGCGACTTATGTAGTCACTTCAACTCAACTCAAAGGCAGTCACTCAAACTCTGGAGGAAAGGAGTTTAGTATGACTATAAATGGCATGGAATAAGCTGACTATATATCCATAAGTATAGGGGAAAAACAATGTTGTGTCTGAAATGCTGAACTTTGAAAACCATGATGATATATGTAAGTAATACGATTTTGGACATTATTCTGTCAAGTGGTATCTACGAACAATAAGTGTGTCCACAACCCATACTGACCAGCTTCCTCTTCGTTTAACTTCTATCTATCCACAGCCATTACCAAAACCAAATAATTCCCTTCACTGCAAGAACTCTACCGTTTATAAATCTCTCAAAAAGATGCAGTTGGATCCAGCCTGTTAAAGAGGGAAATGAAAAGGCGAAATTTATACGCATCATCCTGTATTATTACTTCTTTTTCGTCCCACTTCAGTAAGCCAGGCGGCATCCTGCTGTTTTTACAACACGGCGTACCATTCCCATCTTCATATTTGGGTTTATATTCCCATGAATATAATTCATATATAGAAGTGCTTTGTTTATATTATTTGTTTTGAATGCACTGTTTTACTGCTGATCCACAGTAGAAACCCATTAATTCTCTGGGAGATGCAAAGTATAACAGCTAGCAAGCAAGGTTTTTGTTGAGTATACAAAATATATTAGTCATTCTCCTCGTTTCCCTGCAATTGAGTCGGAAGCGAAAAAGATACACAGGACCATGCAGGACCAGTCCGGAAAACAGTCCTGCTCTACTTATTATTGAGCGTCTCTCTCTCTCATTCTGCGAGCTAAGCTTAGCATTTTGCAACGGAATGTTCAAATGTGCCCGGAACTCCGTATACGTATAAGGCTCGCTTTAAATGGTGGAAGAATGTCTCCCATCCTTTGTCTCATGCAGATACAACGCACATAGTAAAGTAAAGCATATGAAGGAAAAAGGCACGGATTCTGTGCTCATATCATAGTGTCAGGCTCATTGGTGAAAAGTAATTCTTCCCTTGTCTATCGCTTCTTTTTTCCGCTACGTTCTGCGTATCACAAACAAAGTATCAAAAACCTTCTGAAAGCACACATTACAACTGTGAAAACATAGTTAGTTTGCTTGCATTGTCCTAAACTGGCTTACCACCAGATCCCCTGGGACCTGGAGTGAAAGTAGAAAGTAGTATAATAGGAAGCAATGTTCCAGACAAGAGAAATACGACGAGAGCATCCTGTTTTGCATACCGAATTGTAATACGTAGTAGCAATGGCATCTACTTTGTATTTAGATTGGTAACAGCCCGTATTGACATACGAAACGTCCCTCTTTTTTGCCCACTGCTATTCATCTTTCCTAGGCTGACGTGCATAAATAAGGAGTATTCACTTGGGTTTTTTGGGCCAAATTTTAATACATTAAATCAACTATCTAGCATGTACTTATATCGTGAAAGTTAAGTACATATAGCTCTTAGCACTGTACTGTACATACTGCACAAGCATTCTGATTCTCATCTCGAATGCACTTCAATCAGCTTTGTTGAATGACCTTCTTCGGTAGTACCGATTTGTATACTAAATTCGCGGAAATGTTAGGCTTGGTAGCGTCAAAATCGCCACATTATTCCATTTCATGCAAAAAGAATAGGAATTTACATTTTTAAAAGGAAACGAAGCAAGCATGGGAGCATACAAAGCATGACTAGTTGGCTGATTTAACACATGCATGAAGGAGACAAACATGATATAAGTAAAAGAATGCAACCCGTTGAAGATAAAAAGTTGCATCATCAGATAAAATATAGCCTCTTCTTGTAAGCATGCATAACAAATAGCCAACACAAATTGGGTATGATGCTGGTGAATGCCAGTACGAATACCCATGAACAAAACACACTTCTCCTTTTCTTAAAAACGGAACTTCCCAGTAATGAAATGCAACACAGCAGCAAGCAGTACTTTTTGTATCGTTTCCTTCCACAGACATGCATAATTCAACCGGAGAAAGCTTTTTACTCTTCCAGGACAAATTGTTTGCCTCGTTGGTTGGTGGCTGGTGGAGGTGGAAAAAGGAAGAAAAGAGGTGGAATAGTGAAAGAAGCAGTTATGAGATGAAAAATTGCCAGTAGCCTTAAACAGTTTCGGTGTCGCTGTTCCAACAGGGGCCTCCTAAATAGTATGAAATAAAATGTAATGTCACTTCACAGTCCTTCGTTTAGGATCGAACAAAAAACTTTAAAAAAGAAAGGAGCCTTATGGGTTAGCCGTTAAGCCACTTCTTGCAGTTTCATGCTCTGTTCAAAAGCACGGATACTGACAAACACTTTCTTTCTCCAAAAAATACATTAGTTCATTTCATGTATGTGTATGATAATATATTAGGTAACGGTGTAGGTGATTTGTTCACGCATAAGATAGCGAAAGAGGGGGAAAGAGACGCATTCGTTTCCGTTATTGCACAACATTAGTCAAACAGTCAAGAAAAGGTACATGATGCTCTGAAGCATACATCGCCAGTGTGTGTACACATGTACCTGCACATATGAATGAAGAATATATTATGCACAACATTTTTTTACTCCCGTCTTATCTTCTAAGAAAGCAAGGTAAAAGCTCAGGGATAAGGAATGAGGTGGCCATACATACATTTGGGCTGGAATGAATGAATGGAGACAAAGTGACTTCACTAGCTACTGCTACTAGGTACATTTTACGGCTTGATACATAACGCACATCACATCTCTTTGGACAATGTTCGTATGGATAATATGTACATTCATTTTATCCTCCGGATTGAGAACGAACTGACAAGGTATGTGGAGTGGAGTCATACATATATGTTCGTCAATGGGAGTATGTGTTTACCAGCGTGTGATGGAACTATTTCCTTGGAGAGAAGTGACACATGAGGAAGATGCGAAGTTGCATTGCTGACTTCCCTCTAAGCGTGATGCATACTGTACACTACCCTTGTCTTCTCTCCTTTTCTCCCTTCATCTGTGCGAGTAACAGGAGCGATTCCATTAGGGTTTATTCATTGGTGATAAATTTCATGCCGGAGAAAGTGACTTGATGCTCGCGAAAGCCTTTCCCATTGCCCTTGCAAATGTTGGCGTTATTACTGTTGGTTTGGTGCTGCTAGTAAACCAAAGGACCTTTCTCTTTTGTGGTGGTGGGTTGCTTTGCTTATATCATTGTATGGCCATGTTTTCAGGCCTTGTTTTGTCACGTCCCCCTCATAAACCAATATCATTTACCCACACGCTCCCGTGCATGTAATGTATGCGAGTCGTGTGAGACTACACAACATACCTTTACAAAACTGCCGACTATAAATGAGTACATTGTACATATATGCACATATCAATTTGGTAAGTCGTTTTGAGAGCACTGAAAAGTATTTACAAAATGAATATGTAAAAAAAAACCCTTTGGTTTGGGAGTACGTATTTTAGGTTCAATTTGTCTCATTCAATCCCAACAAAACCTGTAGTTTTAGACTACTATTAGCACACAGGCATGAATTTAGAGCAGATTGCAATATCATAGGATTTTTGACAATTCAAGCAACGGAATGACTTGTGTTAGAGATTCCAAAATTCCAAGTGAATTCGGTGACCTCACTCGAATCATTAAGCGGTTACTACAGGAGTACCTACACATATTATTTAATAGTGGAAGGCAGGACCTTATTTGTCGTGTTTCGCGTCTTATGTAATATTACGGATTTTCTTTTGGATGATTATAATGCGGTTGATGTATGTTAGCTAGCTACCACCCAACTTTTACCCAGTGTAATAAAGCACTCTTTCGTAACAAGCGCAATCAGAAGAATGCCATTAAGTATTCTTCTCAAACTGAGCTGCTGTCTGTTTATAAAATTAATGTTATCACGTGACGTTCAGCTGGAGAAGAAGACGACACACCTCTACGAAAATTTCAGACGTAAGTCTACACATTTCGAGTGAGGAGAGGCACTAATAGATCTGCATTTCCTATTTGATATAATACCGATTTGTTATCAGATTTTTGAATGTCTCAATTGAAATAAGTATAGCCAGTTTAAAATGAATCCAGGAGAAACGAAACTGCGACGTTCCTGAGTTAAAGTGAAAGTAAAAGCGTTCTTTAGAAATCTCCCCTCATCATCAACGCCATTTAAGACCGTACGTGTGTTCCAAAAACGGCTTCCTTTTGCTGTCGCTTCCCATTTAAAAATTGGGAAGAGTCTGCTCTCGTTCCTTTGTAGACCTTTGCTACCCGTATCGCATTTTATTAGGATGATTTGAAGTTCAACAGTTTCACACAGAGAAATGGCGGATCGGGGAAAGCCGTAAGAAATTCCTATTTGCTTGCATATATGCAGTCAAAGAATGTCCCAAGATTGAATCTTTATGACTTTCCTTCCTCAATGCAACACATTTTTATGGAAGCCCATAACTCTCATTTGGCACTTTAGTGGCATGGCATACACATCCAACGAAGTAAAAATTGAGAGGAGAGAGTAGGCGGAAAGAATGGACTTTCTCCATCTTCAGATTTTTTGGCCGCTCTTATTTAAAAGGAGTTATTGAGAAGCATAAAAAAATCTTGCATTTTAGTGGTGGCAGTACTACTCTGCTTTGGGATTAGGAAACAAGGCATACTTCTTCATTTTGATAAACCTACATTCACTTTAGGATGAAATGGAAGACACACATTGGAATGCTACATACACCCAGTGCTTACTTCTAAGTAGTACGTATATGTGCACAAACTCTTATTCAGCTTGCGTATTTACTTTCCCTATTTCGAACTTTCATTATTTGGCAAAGGTAATGCCTTTTTCTCATAAATGAAGGTTCACATTCTGGTTTGGGAGGGCTCAAACAACGTCTTACATTACGGAACACATGTAATTGCTTCTCGTCCTTGTGTTTTTATGCCGAAGAAAATGAACCTCGAGTTGGAGTTGATATATTATAGGGTTACAGCTACGCTACATGTTATATTTTGTGTGCGTGGTGTGGAGCGCACATCAAAATTTTATTTCAACTGACTCCCCATATTATGTACACATACTTGCCTAATCTTTCAAACAAAGGGATGGGGAGAATACAAAGGAAGTAAGCAACTCCTGAGTCTCTAGCATGCTCTTCCTTTCCCAACATCTTGGGAAATTCACATAAGTCATGTATGGAGAAAGTAGAAAATCCTGTGCAGAAAAAAGTAGTGCGGCTTGCTCAACTAAATGGACCTGTGTAATAAAACCAGTTGAAATAAATGGAAAATTATTTTCTACACGTAGTCCGCACTAGCTCTTCCACACTACCTTTCATTCTTTCCATGCTCACGTACGACATGGCATACATACCTTACTGCGCCTTGAATCCTCACAAGTCAAGAAGACCGCGAGAATTTTCATCGTATGTGAATAGATTCATATGGCTGCACACTAGCATTAGCATGTTCATTCCGTCTCTATAAGAATCTGTTCCGTGGAGATACACATAATATATAGAATATAGGTTTATTATGTCAATGAATACGCAACTTATTCCTACTATGGGGTTTTCTATGGGATGGCTTCGTTACACTAAATTATTGTTAAGTAGCAGCAGTTCACTTCGCCGCTGGAAATTGGTTTTCTCTGTCGGATGTCACCAGCGGCAGCCAGCAATCTAGTCGTTTCTCTTCTTCCTTATTTTGTCAGCCGTATAAGATATGTATGTCAAAGTAATAACTGCTCCTGGTAAAATTCATTCGTTTCGATTTTAAGCTTGGCATAAAAGTTTTCGTTACAAATTCACCTAACCCTTTTCCTGCTTCTCATTAGGCACATCACAAAATTATACAAAAGGAGTGTAATTTTTTTTCGTTCCTGGATCGCATCAAAAGTATGTAAAGAAAGAAGTCATATTAAATTTTGCATTTCTTCATCCTCCTATGCAATTTCCTTTTTATTAATGTTATAGCCTGTGTTCGCAAACATTATAGAAGAGGAAATTTCCGATTCAGGCTACACTTCATACTTTTTTACAATATTTCAATATTATATTCATATATCTCAGGAGAAGACTAATAATTTCCAACCAAAGGATGTGATGTGAGTTGAGCAAAAATCGATTTGTAACGATTTATCATGGAAATGCAAGACAACATGGGAAAAGTATAAATTTTTAACGTTGTGCATTGTAAAAAAGTATTTGATCTTCATGATAAATATATGCAGTTACGAACATCAATAAGAAGAGGGAAACTAATATCACAAACGACCATGCATCTACTACAGTAATGTGGATCACCTATATGAGGGTTACTTTCCACTTTTTTCTGTCCCCAAGAAATATTGCTATTGTAATGTGAAATGTAAACTGTGAGAGAAAGGTACATGACAATAAATGGGAAAAGTGTGCACATTTTTATTTGTTCAATGGCATGAAGACTGATATTCATGACATGTAGTTTAGTCTCACATAAAGCAATTTGAGATTCTAAGTATTTCCGATGGAAAACAGAAACACGTTTTTTCTCATCTCCTACGTGTATTCAAAGCTATGCATTATGTATGGTTTCATGGTTTCCCAGTAAAAAATAGTTAGTAGTGTGTTACAGGAAGGACTAGAACGAAATGCACTTTTAATAATTGTACTACTTTCACCATTAGGATACATACCTCATATTTTAGAGAAAGTAGAATACTCCAGGGGTTTGTTTCACCTCTCTGAATATTTTAATGCGAGTGATGCTGATGTAATGCGCTCTTTAAAAAATCCCATTACATTCATGCTATGCCAAAATATTACTCCAAACATCATGCTTTATCCTCTTCGTTGCATACAGACAGCAGCCAAATCCTATTGTAGTATCTTACGTATAAAATATATAGATTTTCACACATGATGTACTTAATCGTGTAAGAACACCCTGTAGAAAATTTACTTGGGAAGAAAACTTATGCATAAGTAAAAGATGACACCATTAGCTCTTAGCTCACTTTTCTTGGACGACCATGAATCTTCTTCGAGTTGTGTGAAATGAAAGCGGAAGATGATGCCATAGATGCTTTCCTATTGTCTAAACAAAGAATTTTTGAAGCAGGGGACCATGCATAATATTTTTTCAAAATTCTGTAATATTATCAACTAGTAAGATGTAGACGTATACATTTCTTAAGCTCTACGGCATGTATGCCCTATTTCCCTAATTTGTTCTCACTACAAAGAAGTTGGCTTTATACCTTTTTTAAACATCCCCTTTTAGAAAGCCAAATGGTAGATATTGCCTTATCTACATCTCATAAAAAGAACATATCAGGTAATAACGTCAGTGTTTATTGTAGCTATGTACATGCAATATTACATATATGAACGCAAGAAAGTTTATAGTATAAAATTTGTACCAAAGTACAACTTACGACACATTAAGGATGGTGCATAAGGATTCCGGGGGTCCAAAATTTACACATTTACATTACAAGAGAATATTATGGCACGTTTGGTGCTCAAAACTTTTTCGAAAGGCTTGAAGGATGAGGGAATCAGTAACAAGAGTAATACAGGCTTTGGGAGTAATAAATTTATAACAAAATCTAGGAACTTCAAAAATGACTGGGAGATCTGACTTCCCCAGTCATTTTTGAAGGCAACATATAAAGCCATGACATGTCAATGCTTATATATTTTTAGCATATTTTTACTCCTGCTGCTCACTACCAGATTTGGAACATTGGTTTAAGAAAAAATCCACCAAGTCCATAAAGCATGTATCTCAGAACAAAATGTTTTTGTAATTTACTATTTACTCTCTATGCAAATTAGCATGTTGCAATGCATGTCAAGACGTAAATTACAATCTTCACACCTTGTGATTAACACTCTGACACTTACCCCCAAGTGTGGCCTCTAAAATTCTCAACTTTTAAAACAATCTGCGCAACGAAAGCCTGTTTGTACGAAGCAGTTACTAGAATGATAATATTTTTACAGCAAACATCACATCACCTTAAAATGACATACAAATTTAAGTACGCTACAGTTTCAGGGAAATTCTAAAGTTCTTTTTGTTTTCCAACATGCAATAAATAACAAACTATGCACATGGGAAATGCATGTTTCATATTCAGATTAATCGTTAAGACTGTGTGGACTACTCAGCACTGTTTTTGACACAGTAATTTTCCTGTGGAAAAAAATACAGTTCCCTTATGAATTTGGCTGGTGTTCTGAACTCTTGCAAGGATTCATGTGTATAAAGAGAAGCTGTGCTTTAGTAAGCGAAAAATAATGTGACTGTCTATTACATTATATTCCAGAATGTTACTCAATTTAACATGTATTTTAGCAACACATGATTCTATATTGAGGACTTTCTCAAAATAATGCGAATAAGTAAAAGCAGAAGAACAAAACCAAGGTAGGTATTCACAGAGTTACCTCTGATGCTAATGTCCATATCAATGCTTAATGCAATTAAATGAATCTACAAAAGTGACAACTTTCATGCGTAGGTTCTATTGGTTGGAAACGAGGATATTATGCTTAATAGGACTCACGAATAATTGGATAAAAATAAATTGGTTCTTTGATTGCGAGATTTCGTATTTGTTGATACAAGTGACATGACATGAATATGAATAATACAGATGCTTATCTAACTTCATTAGTCACGGACATTCATTTTATGTTTACCCACACGTAAAGGTCATTCCCGTCAAGCATCTTTTGTTGCAATTTCCGATTGAATAATGTAATATGGTCATTAGTACATACTGCATTCGAGTTGTGGATACTATAATTATTCCCGTTTTGTCATTTTAACTACATCCCACTATTCAACCTCAAGAGTTCACCTCAAAATTAGCTTCTTCAAATTTCAGGTAGATATAGGAACATGCTTATAGTTAGAGAACCGCAGAAAAGGTCAGGGAAAATAGAAGGATGGACAGCCCATTTACCAAGTTTGCTCGTTTGGTAAATTATCAAGGAAGTTTACCCGCTGCGCGAGTGAGTTTTGTAGATGCTCTTAGACGAGATCAGTGCATGCATGTTACAAGTATGTCAGGTACTTTACGTGACGTCCTGCTTGAAAGACTTTACATAAGGATCCAATTTTCAGCTCATTCAGCCCTCACATTGTTATTATTATTGAAAGAAGGACAGCCTACAAGATGTATGAGGCTTTCATTTAAAAGGTTGTCTTGAAGTATTCATTTACGTTTCAAATATTTGCACAGTGGAAAGTACTCGCACAAGGCACTTTCACGTACTGCAATGGTACGACCTGTAGAAACTAAAAATCTAATGGTGCAAACCAGAAAGGAGCACCTTGCCCTCCTCCTGCAACAAATGTATACATTGGAGTAGCAAGTCCATAATTCTTAGAGAAACCATTACATCACAAATTACAATGCAAGCAGAATCTAATGTTCGCCAAAACGGGCTCAAATATAAAGAACAGAGTAAATATTACTCAGGAAATGGCAGGGCTGTTCTGGTACCCTCGGTGCCCTTGTCAGTTCATTTATAAAGTGAAAAAGCACAATGTAAAACCATTTATAGCTTGTAAAACCAACGTGCACCACCTTTTTTCAAAGCATTCATCCATAACAATGTGTGTGTGCTGTGTTTTTATTCTTCAGCTAATAAGTAGCTGCATATTCCTCGAGTTCGACTCAAATGGATTTCAAACAGGAAGGTCGACCAACCGTTGTCCAGAGTCCGGAATGAATTTGTAGCAGATGGTTGTTTTGCCCCAAAGTAAGGGATAGCGTGGAATGCATACAACGCATAAAAATGGTAAATAGACAATTTACTGTTGTATTACTTAAACAGACCGTACATGGTGCCCCCGCCCGCTACAAGAAAACAAGGGGCTTTTATAGCTCGTTGTAGCTTGTTGTTATGTATGTACACACACGTAAAAATTCAAGTTCCTGTGAAAAGTAGTTACGAAACAAAGGGAAGCCAACCGTCCATAATGGGTTTTGAGGTAGTTCAATTTTTTGGCTCATTGGCCAGTGGACCACAATAGGCACTTCCACATGGGTCAATAACTATTTTTCCTTGTACTTGTATGCTCCTTTTCTATACGCTTTCTTCTTGTCCACTATAAAAGACACGAGAAGCTCGAAGACTCAAAAGGCTATCGTCGTCATCATCACGAGTAAGAGGCTTGGTTTCTTGTTTCGCTAGTATGCCATCGACATACTTGTTAGTTTTACTTTTTGTTCTGCACTTTTCGTGTTTACTGCTTTGGCTGGTTTGTACTTTACTTTCTTTGGGAAATTGGCTCTGTAATAGGGGCGAAATGGGGACGCATTATATAAGTTCATTGATTTTCAAAGACTTTCTTTTCATTCCTTTCCCGTCTTCTTCAAGGAACAAAGTTGTTGGTGACGATGTTCACCTGCGTTTAAGAATCGACATTGTGAGGAATAATATATGAGGAACACAACACCCAAAACACAACTGAAAACAAGATATTTGACCGATATTTGACCAAGTTTGGTTAAATGATTGGGACTTGCGACGTGACAACATTGGTTAACAGAAAAAGAAACGAACAGAAATATTTACGCAAAACATTGATGGTCGCTTTATATCTGTAGTTTCTCTGGGTAGCCCAAAAGATTTAACCTCAACACATTCATATATAATTGTATTTCCATAAGATGGTCCACAGTCAACCACGCCTACTCACTCAGAATTTATTGCAAGTTTCTAACTTTAGTCTTCGGTTTGGACCGGAAATGCACTACTTCAGTAGAGTGCATTTCTCTCTTTTTATGGCATAAATTATTGCAAATTCTAAAGATGGATTTGGGGATATAAACTTTGCCGAGAACAAAAAGCACTAAAATAATGTCCTATTGTTTGTTCGCTCGTAATGCCAAGACAAGATAAACCGTTTCTTCTAACTCAAAAAACTGTGGGTTGTTTTGTGGTTTATACTTCACGCATCATTTGTTAAAAGTACCGATACGACTGGATGGGCATAAATAATGATAGACTACCAAAAAGGCCACTTTATTACTTTAGTCCACTTAAGCATATTGTTTAAAAATATCCGCAGTCATTGACTTATAGTGGCTATCAAATAATGGTGGTTACATTATGACTTCTATATCATGCTTTATGCTTAGCTAATACCAGTATGCAACTAGATTTTAATTTAATGCATAACAAACAAGAATGAAATATATCTCAAAAGAACGATAAATAAGAATAAAAACCAACGCAAGCTTATCACATCACGTATACGGCTTTTGAATGATTAAAGCTGGTTAGAGGCAATAGCCTTGTTCCATTCTTTTTTAGTTTTATTTTTATTGAATTACATATGCATGCAGATTAGATCATCGACCTTCTAGATCGATTTCACACTCTAAATCTTGCTCTACTCCACTATTTCAGAAAAAGCAGTAGCTTTTTGTTTGCAAAAAAGCTAGCTTGCAAATAATGCTTTCACTTTGCAAATAATTCCCTTCCACAGATAGCAACATGGGAAGATCATGCCGAAGGAAGTAACAAAAGTAGTAAAAATATTCGCGTTTCAGTACCACTTTTGCTGATCATTGATTTTTTTTTGTATAATCTTCTGGGATGTAATATAAAAAACGGAATGAGGAACAGGGAACAGTGTAAAAAGAGTTGGCAGTAGTTATTTTGTTGTAAACTTTGAGGCAATACATCAGACTCTCTTACCAACTTACTCAACTCAAACTGCTATTACTACTTTTTCTCCTATAACAAACCAAACCACTGTCACGAATCAATGCGTACTTGTGGAGTAAGTATATTGACAACTTATTCATCCAACATTTTTATACGAGCTGCCTGCTGAAACTGAATGAATCATGTATAAAACTCATGTAAGTTTCTGTGTGTAACCATTTTGGATGAGGAAGAGTCATATAAGTAAATTTACAATGAAGAACCAACTAAACCATTTTCTGTCTCCCAATGAAAGAATAAACTTTTCTCCACTTTTCCCAATTGAAACAGCTTTAAGCTCAACTGACTGCTCCAGAAGTGTCAAGTCTATCCTGTAGACTTTTCTCCTTATATCTGCTTACAATCAGGAATGAGACACCAAGCAGACATGTACATATAAGGACCATTTTTAACAATAAAAACATTCCACGTTCAATAAGAAGCTCGCAACTCTTTTACCCTTCGCTACATAATATCTGGAATAATATGATATGAAGTTACAAAAATCTTTTTTTCGTTTTTTTGAAAGTATGAAGAAAAATCGTAAAAATATTATTCATGCGCGTCCATATGAAACGTGACAAGTTTGCAGTTTCTCTTTTGAAGAGAGAAAAGAATAAAATGCCACGAAAAGCCGCTTTCTCAGCAAATATCTTTTTATGAAGTAAAAACAACATTTTTCTGCGTCTTAAGGCTCCTACTCGCTCTTTCTTTTTAACCACGCTTACTAAAACTCATATATGCCCACACAATGCACTTTAGTATACAAACAGACAACGCTATAGACACTCGTACAATTTTTTAACAAACGAAAAAAAGGGAGAAAGTGTCACTTGTACAATAAATGAAGAGTAATATAACATCGGAGCATAAAGTATAAGCGAACAAATTTGAGCTGTGTCACGAAGAACCAGTTTTATGGATGAATGTTATTGGTCTCCTATATTATTAGCTGCTGTACTCAATTTCACATAAGTATATATGTACTCGCTGAATAACCTGGAAAATGTATCATCAAATAAAAATCCCTATACCTTCGGTTTCGATGAAAGTGATATGCTATGATATAATATTTTTAAAGCATAATCTTTTCTAATGCACTATACAATTTTATATAGTATTTGCCGAGATTTTCCATCAGCCCAAAAAGCATCAGCGTTTAATATTTGACTTGTAGCATTCAACTCAAATGAGCAGGGGAAATGTACATATGCTCCATGTAAAGCTTGTACGTATGCATTACGTTTTACTCCATTCCTGCAGGAGGAAATGTTAGGCGACAGTTTTCACTTCTTATGAAAGCAATGCGAGCTTACGCATGTTGAAATCAAGATGGTGCAAGTGAAACTTAAGTACGGAATCTTTTTTTTTTACAGCGAGTCATAGGGACCTTTTTTCGTTCTGCTTATTTGATCTCGTACGTATGTCCTACTCGACTTACTACTACGTGAGTGGCCTATCTGACGTACATAAGTAACGTGCTAGTCCTGACGCACATACATATACTGCGTGTGATCTCACACTGATATATTGTTACGAGGAGTAAGTTTGAGTTGCAAGTATTGCAGACAAGAGCGACATTGAACACCACATATCACATCAGAAGGAGAAGAGCAGAGATCCAGCCACATCCTCTCTTCTTCCCTGTCTCTTGATAGATTGAAACACTATGCGGTTCTCCAGATAAACTTTCAGGAGTCTCCTTTTGAAAGATATATGTTTCACCATTACACTTTCCAAAAGAGGAAGCAACGAACAAAAAAGAAGTAAGAGAAAAAAAATACATAAGCCAAGGAAACCCAGTCACATGGAAAATATATGAGAGAGCGACACAAGTTGACACATTCTTCAGCTTTCGTCTACGCTAGAGACAAAAAGGTAATTTAACATAAAATCTATGAACAATCTTCCGTAATGTAGCTACTCTCTCCTGCTCTTGTCGTGTGCACTCCGGAAGAGAAAAGATGAGAGAATATAAGCCATGCTTAAGGTAGCATAAAAAGGTACTTTCACTCCGGATCACAATGACTGGCAAAAACCATTACTATTACTGTTATACGAATGTGTTGCTATTATCCAGCCCTTTGTACTCGATATACATTTACCAAAAAGATCAACTGAATCGCTGTATCTCCTCCTGTTTTCTATGTGTGTCTTCTTGAGACGTTTTGTTTGGATACCGAATGTCTTAGCATAACAACTACATAGTCTACAAAAGAACTATTGTATGAGCTTGTAAAAGTGAAAACTAAGAAAAGAGAAAGGAGTTTTAAAGTAACACTTTAACACAGCGCTTTAACACCATATACCTATATATGATAATACGGAACCACATTTTGTTTGGGGGTCTAAATGTGATGTGACTTTGTTTTTCTCAGAAACAACAACACAAAGATACGGAATGATGAGTGTAAAGTGAAGAAAGAACATCAAGCTTCCTTTATACATATATAACGTACGTAACGTGTATTACGTGTTTCATATTATTATGTTCTAGACAATAAACAAGGTCGTCAGCTTCATCTGTCACTGTACGTTCTGTTACATTGAACACCCTGAGATAATGTTGTGTGTATGGTGTTGAAAGGAGAAGTAGTTATTTGGTGATATACATTCTTTTGGAGTGTTTACAGTGCATGATTACTATCAGGAGTGTGCTGCGCTGCAATAACCTTCTTATTTTCTTGGTAGCTCTTGTTTCTAATCTATAAGAACGCTTTTGATGTTTTTCAAAGAAAAGATGAAACTATAGAATCTGAGAATGGCAATCAAATTGAGAAAAGATAATCGTAAATTATGATCTGGTCATGGTTAAAATAAACGAATACATGTGTATATAGTATATACCACTACTGCATATATTTTTGTAAGGATTCTAGGATTTCCAGAGATGAAATGAAGTACCTTCATTGTAACATACATGATCAAGCTAGTAACTCGGGGCTCGATTTCAGAACAAAGGGTCTGCGAAGTAGTTTT
>JAQGAP010000872.1:0-25469 GCA_034697805.1 Orchesella bifasciata
CTCCATTGTAACTTTCCTATTGATTACAGCGCCATGAATACTCCAGCAGATGATCTTGAACCGTACGACCCGAATAAAGATAAGGACCACAGTAGGAGATCAGTTATAGTATAAGTTTTAGTCCTTTATGTATGTGGAATGGAAATCAATTATGTTGATTATGTTTAGAGATGTATTTGTATAATATTATGTAAGTTTATGTATACATTTATTCAAATATATTTAATTGGCCAATCGATTATTACAAAC
The DNA here is from genome assembly GCA_034697805.1 of Orchesella bifasciata. NCBI lineage: Eukaryota > Metazoa > Arthropoda > Collembola > Entomobryomorpha > Orchesellidae > Orchesella > Orchesella bifasciata. Next base: position 250 of record JAQGAP010000872.1, read on the forward strand.
ATAATTCTATGAATGTATAATTACTGTTAAAAATTTACGAATAAGCAAGTTATATATATTATGTATTCATTATAAATTGAATTTTTAATCTTAGTTTCACAATGTATTGGTCAAGAAGGCCTGTGAATTTCTTAATGTTCTATGTATTGCTAGTTGGAAAATTTACGAAAAAGTAAAACTTTAATTCTCACCTCGTTTCACTCACTAGCAGAAAGTACATAAAAATTTTGAATGCAACATAGTAAAAGTTCTACGTTTCAAACAGAAAGATGCTTAACCCTACGTGTAATCTGAGGATGGACCTCCAATGTGATATTCTATTTATCAACCATAATTAAATGTGAAACCGCTACCCTAGCCCTACACAATAATACAAAATGCAAACTGATCTTATCTTCTTATTCAACACTTAAAGATTCTCTAAATATGAAATAAAAAAAGTATATACATGCTACCAACTTAAACAATTTACAATTTCTTTAAGCAACAAAAAACCTAAATCATTGTTTGACGTTGTCAAATTTTTACATTTAAAACGTAAAATTTCCCCTAAGCTGATAGAACGATTCTAGTCAGTAAAAATTTATGTTATCAAGTTATGCATGACCTTACAAAAGTTATCTTATGTGCGACGCTTGCTGTGAAATCGTACTAAGCTAAACGCGCCTCCATAACTGTTCAAAATTAGAATAAACAGCTATGATTCTTAATTAATCTATATTTAAACCTTATTACTAATTACATTAATAGTCTCAGACCATATGATGAATTATTGTCACGATTTTTAATTTAGCCACTGGAATTTTTGGAAGGGTCTAGTTGTTACTAAACTCATTAGTTGTAGTATTAAACCATACAATAATATGAATAATATGATATACGTAATTAATCAATGTATGTGTCATGCAATACATTCCTTAGAGGTACCAATAAAGTATAATATAGTGTATGGCATCGTAAATAATTTTCTAGATTTAGATAAACAACTTATTTACATTTAAAACTAATCATTTTAAAACTTTCAAAACGTAAGTCCGAAAACGTGTCAAACAGACGTGAAAGTTCTAAATGATTTTATGAGATTTAGTGTGCGAGGACCTAGCATTAAAAAATGCTAAAACTAATACTAAAAAATAACCTATAAAAGGTAGGTTTTAAACCTTACAAGACATTACATTGAAGAAGAAACCACTAAACTATTTGGTAGCCCACATAACCGGTAACAGATAACCTACAAAATGTGACAGTGGGCAAAAATCAAATTACACTATTTTGACAGAATGATTAATTCAGATTGAAAGCAAAATCATGGCAATGTGCTCTGGTAAACCATTTTAATAATCATGTTCAATAGCGTACTCCAAATAAGATACAAGTAAATTATCAAAATCCACCTGAGGAATAATATGCTGAAGATCGTCTAAGAACCAGATTTCGGATGCAGAGATATTCTTAGGGAATCTAGCCAATCTAGGTTTTGTCATTACTTCAAACATTAGTGAAGATCTGAATCGGCTATAAAAAATTCCTTTACGAGCAGAGTAACATTTATACGCTACTACCTTGATGATCTGACCGAGTATCATGATGCAGGCAACAATTATAGTCCATGAGTACAGCGCCCGAAACCAAAATTCATAGCGCTCGTTGAGAGGAATGTGGCAGAGAGTGTCGAAATGGTATGGATCATCCGTGCGTGGTTCATAACCAGTGTGGCTGCTTCTATGAAAATAAAATAATGATATAACGATGAATTTATAATAATCCAAAATCTTAATCATTAAACCCCTCTTTGTAATTGTCAAAGCATATTTTATTGAAGTAATTAAATTAAGATGCTCTCATAAAAGAAAATCTTACAAATAATCTTGAACACGGCAGTCGACTATTCCTGGAAATCTTTGGTAGAAGCTGTCATTTCTCCCCCATCTCGAGTAATCCGGTTCAAAGCTGTTGGCCCAGGACATAAAACACTGAGAAATTCCTTCCCCCGTATATAATTTCATGATTAAGAGCTCCGCGAAAACGATGGCTACTGCAAGTATCCCTTTCAGCCAAATGATGTAGCCATGATTTGAAAATAACTAGAGAAAATTAAAGAAAAATTGTCAATTACTATCATAAAGTAGTTGTATTAATTCATAACTCATTCATAATGCGTTATACTTAAATATACAATCAACAATGTTTTACAATAATATTAAGACCCTTAAGGGAACGTGGAAGTTGGGCTATGCACGTAATATGTACTAACATAATATATCTAATTACTTACCGTTTTGCAATTCATAAAAGTTAGTCGCTTCTCTTTCATGGTTAATGATGGCCTGTCAACGGGATACAATCGCTCCGACAAATTGGCTGTCAGCACCGATCTATCAGCTTTAAGACACAGTCTCTGCAGGTACATTAGGACAGCCAGACAAAGCAAGATTGCTGAGAGTAGAGTAGGCACGTAAGGAATTGGTTCATCGTCATTATTGTAGAGATGGAACTGATTTGGAGGAGTTGTGCCGTTGGGACCGAATTCGGAAGCAATGTCCGAGTTGTTAAGTCCAGACCCGTTTAACTGGAGGATGAGTCGGTCAAATAAGAAGTTGTATGCTACTGATCCTGAAATTTAAAGCATATTATTTAATTTAAGCGCACGTGATAGACTTAATCCCAATGCCGAAATGGCTTGAACTATAATTCAAACTGAGCCACGCTCATCCTTTCATACAATTTTTCATTAGGATCAACATATTTATATATTAAGTGCAATAAATTTTCTACTGCTCACCATTCACGATTTGTGTGGGTATAAGTTGACATATCCCGGTTACGAATGCGCAGTGAGCTTCGTCCCCTTTGAAACCAAATATGCAGTCACACTTTTTTCCGTCCCCAAAGAAAATGGTGAACAATGCCCATACTACCACAAGGGGTAAAATGACGTGGAGGTGAAGATTTTGGATGAGCCTACCACGAGCCATTCTCAAATCTTAATTGACGAACTTTCGCTGTATTTTTGTCTGGTTATTTACTGAAACCTATTGCAAGCTTGAATATCTAATAATAATATGAATTGTGAAAAACTGAAAATTTCCAACTTGAACTAATTACTTGACTTTATACAACTCAAACAGTGTGCCTCAAACACGATTAGTACAGATTACAAAGTTGATCAGAAGCAGACTGATTCTACTTCACTTTGTTAAGCCTTTGCAGTATCCCTAAAGTAGCTTGGTCAAAAGTCAAAAGCAGACTTAAGATAGCTATAGCGAAAAAGAATCATAATATATTACAATCTGCACGTACTCCAGTCCTTCCAATGCAGATGCAAGTGTGTAAAAATGCAGTTAGCCAGCGTATAATAATGTAGATCTGACTATTCTTAATCTACACTCAGTTAAAAGAAGCTACATAATTGTATATACGGAGCAATGTGTTTAAGCCAAGATAATGTTAGACTCAATCCAAGGTACGCATCCGGTATATACATAAGACTGATAATGACAATACAGGAGGAGTCTCCAGTCTCCACCTCCACCTTAGCATCTTACGATCATCTATCCCAACAAGCTTGATAAAAGCATTGCTTGCAATGCAATAGGAAAAATGCATGAGACTTAATTTTTTTAACAACTAACAACATACAGATTGTGATGAAGCAGAGTGGAAAATGATATGATAATATGCTCTTTATTGTTTCCATTTGTAGAGAACTGAGCGTGGATTCGTTATGATGATATGATTGAAAAAGCTAAAACTTATGATTAAAAATGCTAGGTTGAAAGTTAGGGCAAAGTCAAGTGAGAAATGAATCTGTATGCATAAACTTCTAAGTTGCTTGGAACTTAGACTTTAATACAAAGTGAATCTTAGGAAAAAATGAGACCGTACTCGGGCTGAGTCACGGTGTAGTCAGAAGGTTGCAATGGATAAATGGAATTTGTCATTCTTTCAAAGGTACTCATGAATTATCATACGCTGATTGCATGTTCATTCAGTCCGGATCAGACAGTCACATGCACAAATTAGGGATTATTGAATTATAATATTAAACAATTAGGTAAACCGATTAGTCTCATAAACAAATTGATAAATGAGGGAAACGATGAGGACAACAAGTGTTGACTTTACATTTAGCATGGGAGAATGAAGGACAAATATTTTCTTACAGAACATAATAGTTTAGAGAAAACTGAAGTTATGGTAAAATGCATACCTACTCATAAGAATTAACGCTGTTTAATGGTAAGGTTTTTTCCCATCCAAAATTTCTTATTTGTATGAAAATTTTTCTGAATACCTTAGCGAAGTTTTTGTTACATTAGTTAGGCACATTTGCGTTCTATTCAGTGTCCTGCTGCTATTTCGGAAACGTATTTGCATTTGGCATGGTACATCAAATAAAGCTTCACAAAAATGGGTTTTGTAATACCCGGTGCATGGAAGAATCACTAAAAACTGAAACTGCATCAACCAAAATTTAAAACCACGTTTACTTCATAGCTATCAAAGCGAAAAAGCCTTCATCACCAATGGTAGAAGTAAAGCAGAAAATAAAAAGCCATACTTACAATAAACTCTGTATAAAAAGCATAGTTTCTTTATACAGCAGGCTGGAGACAATAACGTCTCACACTCAGTGAGTATAGCAAGCATTTGAAACCACGTCACTACTTGAAGTATCAAATTACATCTTAATGCTGCTAAAGACGTAACGCGTCATAATTTCACGATATGCCATCATATATTAGCCTATTATGCCTGTAAGAGAAGTCTCGGCACTTTTTTTTTCGTTACACGAATACAGAATAATTTTACGATACGTATACCACAGTAGTTCACAGAATGGACAATGTAATCTGGATGTCATATAATATGCTATTCAGGAAAAGTGTACCATCATCATCTTTGAAATATTCCTAAAGCAGCATCCATAGCACAGAAAAAAACTGGGCTGCAGCTGGAGTTTGCTAATCCCTGCAGGCAGATGCACAATGATCGATTTTTAACGAGAAACAAGGAAATGTTATCGATTGGGATGACAAAGAACTAATTTTAGAATCGTGTTCAGTCAATAAAATGAAATGCGATACATATAAAGAATCAAAATTGAATGGAATATATTTGCAAAACCACTCAGTTCAGCAATGAAGTTACCCGGAAGGAACTAAAATCATTTCAAAATCATGCCGGAACGAACAGCACAGACAGACATCATTTTCTTCTCGAGTTATCTTCTTCTTGTTTCTTTACCCATTACCTAACAACCCATAATACCACAGTTTTCCTCAGCATGGTTTTGCATTATATGCATGTAGTTCCGGTAAATTGAAAAATGTGAGCTGACATTAGAAATGGCAACGTGTCTGCAAATTTCTGTCCATATCTAATCCATTTTCGTACGTAGCTTATTGCTACATTGCAACAATCAAATGTAATGATTGTCCGTCTGCTGCATCTGTATTTTTACTTGCCAACTCAAAGGTTCCGATAACCCATAACTCCAACGTAGTTGGATTGACAGACACCACGTAGAAAAATGAGGCTACGACAACCTTCTTTTGTTTGAATAAGTAAATCCCAGAAAGGGGTTTACTGTATGAATTGAATACACAACGGCTCAAGCTGTAGTCAAGCTACACGATTACATTTTTTTTATAGATTGTCAGGTTTTATGTTATCAGTGCCGAATCCCAATACACTATACATGCGTGAATGTACCTATTATGGTCCCATATGTCGAAAAACGGTTTCCGCCATAACTTCATTGTTAATTCAAGGGTGTTCTCCAAAATAATGTATCAATGAGAATTGCATTGGTGATAACTATACCCAAGACTCGTTCTATTTCTATCGCAATCTGGAAATGGAATTGGAATTGGAGGGAAAAAGTGTGAAGGGAAAGTATTTTCTCTCACCAAAAATCTTTGGTGAGTGCGATGAGCCATATACGCAAGTAAAAGCATTCCTCCCTCTCGTTGTACGTATGCATAGAACAACTAAAACTGTGACTTTTTCTGGGGTATGCGGGCACTCGCTTTGGCGAATTATCAGGAAGCCACTTTCAAATGGAGCCCGCACGTCGGCAAACCAAGGAGAGAAGGACAGAGACAGAACATATCATATCACTTACAAACTGAAGCAGATAACACTAGTAAGAAAGGGAATAGCCAGAAAATGGTGATTGTGTGATATGATAGGATCAGTAGTGAACAGTGCACACGGACTTTCTCCACTCTCGCCTCTTCGCCCTCTCATTCATGTAGCTACATGTAAGCACGGGCGGAGAGGAAGACAGAAACCGGGAATTCAAGACTGGAATAGTTATATGAGCACGCTTTTTACCGTTTTGCCATATTAGTTGCCTTTTCATGAAAATATGTGGCTACTACAATGTTTCTACGTTTTGCTCCCAGTTTTTCAATGTGCAAGCACATGTGTGTGCCTACTCTAACATGCATGCATGCTACAATTTTTGCAAGCTATCGCTCCATCCGTCTCCTAGCTATCAAATAGCAAGTTGGAGGATGGAAAGCGGTGCGGTGCACACACACACACCAGTAATACAGAAAACATATGCCGGAACAAAAAGCAGAGAGGACGGAGGATTTTCCCCGGATTCTTCTGTAGGAAAGCCCCGTGAGAGTTGGTTGCTCTCGATTTCTCCATTTCTCTACCTCTCTTTTCCTTCATTCCTCCCGTTTTTTCTTTCCGTTTCTATTGCTGTCTGTCGGTCTTGTCTCAATAATGTGCTTGCGATGCATGCATGAACTCTTTCAAAAATAACTCTCAAAAGTTAACTCCCGGTTGGTCTTGGTCCGGTTTGTCTTCTTGTTTTTTACTGATATTGCATATTGCTCCGTGAGACCACGGCTACGAGCAAAAATACCACTCTCTCGCCATTCCGATTATAATAATATATAAAAACTGACACTATCACTTATCAGAATGACAGATATAAGCGGAGGCTGTTTTCTTGAAAATGCATCTTCGTCACGTTATCCCGTATAAATTTTCCGTACTACATTTTTTTTCAAGCATCAACTAGTCCTACCCAAAATAGTGTTGTCCGACTATTCACGGATTACTTTATTTCTAGAAAAGAAAAGAGCGTGTGAAATGGAGAGAAGCATGCATTTATTCTAGTAGCCGGGTTCCCTTCCACTCCAGTGTTTTCATGTGTCCGACAAAGCAAAGAGCGAGAAATGCAAGCGGAGAAGCGATTTCTTGAACTTTGCTCAGTTACGGATTACAAGCACGTGTGATAGACCATTGAGGAATTTGTTGCCGTGCTTTTTATGGTGGTTTATCATCCAATCCCTACACGAAAAAAGTTATGTCAAAGTTCATCTTTACACCTAGTGTAAACTGAACACATCGGTGTGCCGCTTTCTTGAAGGGAATAGCGGACACTTCATACTCATTTTATTTCGCATGTGCTGGCCTGCCCTGGCTGAGTATCAATTGTTCTGGACGTTGGTCGGTTTTTCTAGGGAGTTACGCTTAAGCAGCATATTTATTACCCAGTGAGCACCTCCAGTTTGACTTGATACGAATCAGAAAACTCAATATATTACAGAACAAATTGTGTCTCGGGAGAAATAAAAATGTACGTTTGCAGTACTCGCAGTCACAATCATGTTGCCCATGTATGATCCACCGCTCACAAGCAATTTGCTGTGCAAGTTAGTTATGTTGATATAAAAAATAATAGATAATACTGTGAAGTGGTGTGATGTGAGAAAGTGGTGGTGGAGTGAATCATCATCAATATATGTTATATGAACGAGGGTGATGGTGAACGTGAAGATAAATTTTACGATTAGTCCTTTGCGTTAATGACGACACTGCACGAGAAGGTATTAAATCTTTATGCTTTGCAATATGTATTCATAGCTATGCTTATCCTCCGTTATGTCTGTACAAAGTCTAAATTATTATGGAGAATTATTGGGTGAAATTACAAGTGGATAATATGATGAATGAGGTATATAAGACAAAAATATCCGAATCCAACAGTTGAATGGTTGATCAGCTACCAACTACCAGAAATGCAACGCAACGACATGATGACTAGGAATATTAGTTTGCAAGTTTAATGATGGAGAAGTGGTTTCCACTATATTATTAGGGTATGCCTAGCATTGACAGGGAGGTGGTGATACCAGAGCTCAGTTGGTTGAACACTAAATTGGCAATATTATTACCGCAAATCAATACCATCTAAAATATTCACATCGGTTGAGAAAAGCTTTTCTCGCAGTCAGCAACCTATCGACAGGGGGGCAACTGAATATTCTTTTTTTAACTCCCTATTTTATAACCCAACGGATTGGGCATAAAAGCAAAAGCACATGATGATCTATTAAACATTATCACTACTCCTGGCTCTGAGTGTATGAACAAGGAATCATAAATCACCCAACAATTTCCAAATAGACCGAAACTCAAAAATTGTTTATATAAACAGAACAGCCCATAAATGTTTATGGGAGACTATTTTGCTCCAGCATGGTAGTTCGTGTAGTGGGTAATTTTTTGTCGAATGTGCATTCTACTCACTGTTCCTTATTTTTATTCAGTCAAGCGGCAACAGTTTGGTTTGCCAAAATCATGTTTTTGGCTTGTTGGCTGGGGTTAGGTACATCATCAACAATTTCCTTTGGTGGAGCATTATTTGGGTGTACACTTTTGTATTGCTCCATGGAATGTCAAATGCGGTTGCTAATATTAACTTTTTGGTGGGGTAAAGGTTGAGTAATTTTAAGCCAAATGTTTTCCTCTCTGGTCACGTATGGATGTAATCATGAGTCAAAGTTCCATTTTGAACATTTGAATTTTATGCATATTATGAGCGTCAGCGTCAGCAGCCTTATTATCGCAGCAGAAAATGACTCCATGAGTTTTTGGCGAGTTGCTTTGAAAGCTGTATTGAAAGCTGTAACGGTTGACAGTTGTTTATATTATACAATGATAAAGCTTTTTGTAGTGTTATGTTCTCTTCATTTTTTTTTATATTTTTGGTGAGAATGCAGCTGCCTTTCCATTCCCATATATTGTCGCCAGTTTTTGTAAGCACAATCACTGTCTTTGACTCCGTGAGGTAACGCATTTCAGCAGCATCGTGAATGAGACTCATATCAGTTCATATTGAATATGACATTAGTTTTTATTGATATTACCCCTGTCTCGACATCCCATTATTTTCTCTATCTTCAAAGTGGTCCTTGAATATTGAAGATTACAAAGCTCCATGCTAAAAACCATACGTTGACAAAACAAGAGTGGAAAAAGATTGCGTAACCTGCGACCTCATCAACATAAACAAATATTTTTAATGGTAGTAGGCAGACGGAATGATATGAAATGGAACCACTTTGTTTTAAGCTACTTTTCTTGAGTAAATATACTCAACTCTGGCAGATTCCTTCTTCTGCGATAAATTGTTCTATAGAATCAACAGCAGAAGCGAGGAAGAGATTTATGCATTATTTTGCATGAAATATTTCATCTTCATATTATGACGAGCTGTCACTTATTTTCACTCCCTGGCTCGCTTAGCCATATCATATGGATGGATGTGTTTCCTCTCGGAGAACGTGGAGGTTCTTCTCGTCTCCTCCCACCCATCTAAAGCTCTTGACAGGAACAAACATAGGTGAAAGAAAATGAAGTTCGACTGCTACAAATTTATGAAGACACGGTGCCCTCATTTAACGTTAACATTTGAGAAGAATGTATGAATGTGTGTCTACTGCAAATTTTCTTGCACGCCTTTATATTAATAATGTATTACATGCACCATCCAAGTTTATAACGGAGTGTGTACTAATAAATTTGAAAGTGTATAAACATTAATTACTTAGACATATTGCATTTTGCAACTGGAGCGCAGGGATTTATTACATGACTGCAGAGCAGAGTAATAAAAACTCCCAGGAAGAAGTTTGTAATATATGCGGTAAATGTCTCCGTATGGCTTTTGAAATTAATTATAACACGAAAAGGGTTGTCCTTCTTCGCTGGCAATTGTAGACAATTTATGATTTCCGTCCACTTGCGTGGCCTTACTTGGGATTATGTGGATTATATTGCCCTTGAATAAAAACCCCGGACATGGTTGACTAGACCATTTTCTTTTTGTCGTTGTTGAGGGGGTGGACCATATGTCGCTGTCGTGTAAGTATGAGCTGCACCTGGGCCCACAAATTAAAGTCGCTATCAAATCAACCATAACAAAACGCATTATGCGAGCCGCTCTCTGAGAATTGAAATACAAACTCAAATCCAGTCCAAAATGGAGGTAGTAGCAATAAGGAATATAGCGCAATCACAACAAAATACATACTTTGGAAATTTCTTATTGCTTTGATCTAGAAAAGAACGACAATGGCATCCAGCTCCAATGTATACTTATGTTGGGACGAAATTACACCTTTAAAATTTTATTGGCTATGCTCTGCTACGTTACTCAGTCTAGCAAGTCAACGTCGACTATAGGTTGGAGGTGAAAGTAGCCCAAATAGTTTATTGAACCTTTGGAAAGCTTCTAGAAGCTATATTATCAATTGAAATTTGTATTTACTACCTATCTACCTGCCAAATCACGATATCTATATACTTGGAACCCTAATTGGAAACAATAAGCAGATCTAAAAATACTAAGGTTGATGTACTTACGTGCGATCTATAGAAATTTCATTTCTTACTGCTAGGAAGCTTCATGTCATGTGGCAAAAAAGGGCCAAGCTTCTCCATAAAAGGTCCTAGGTCAAGTGAAATTGGTTGGAATGAGGAGGCATTCATTTCTCCCTATTTGGAACAGAACTACGGAAATTTCATGATCAATTCATATGACAAGGGAGAACCGATGCATGAGAGACATCCAAACTCACAACTCTGCATGACGGGTTGACAGTTAGGTAATGAAACTTCCACAAACTCTTTCTCTACTTTCATTCTTCCTCTCCGATTCTTCATAGGTATTTTTCTTGTCGTAAAGATTCCTTGGCTTGAGGTCTTTGCAAAATTCAAAATCTTCATCATCAACCGGGACAGACGAAGGAAAAAAGAACATTTCGTAATGGGCTCGCTCCTCATGGTGAGCTATGACAGCCGTTTTTTCTCTTCTCAGTTTGCGTGTAAACAAATGTGGTGCAACCGATAAGGAGTAGTAGAATTGAACGCAACGCAGCAAAAGTTTATATTTAATAAACTGTAACCACATTCTCCACTTTTGAGAAGAATGCCTATAATTTTCAAACGCACACACATGCTGCCACAAATATAGTCATAGTTTAGTTTAGATCGCATTTCCAATAAATATTTCAACCTGGTTCGGTATATAGATGATACTGGGAAGAAACGGTATAAATGTGGTTGAGCATATTTCAAGGAGCATCAACATAAAAACAATCGCATAAAAGTCAAGAACAGAAGAAAGAGACAAAAAGGAAAAGCCCGGCAGTCAAAAACTACATGCATTAGATATGCCTAAAAGCATCTACCTCCATAGATATAACGGGAGTGCATCTCGAAAAAACGAGTTCGGAGCTTAGAGCAATGTGAGAAGAACTCAAGTGGAAATGTGTTATGTCTTAAGGGCAGAAAAAAGTGTCGAGTATAAAAAAATAGAGTTGAATTGACAGAGAAAGTGAGAGATACCAGACACCCACGAGCAGCCACACACTACCGCGAGTTCCACAATCCACACCAACATTGTTCTTTACCAACAGCCAACATCCAACATTGATGATCTTGCTGAGGTAAAATAATGTAGTCTATTTGTCTGTATGTTTTTGCAATGTATGCCATCTTGTACCATAATCATCTCGTAAACGAGAAAAGGAGAGCAAAATGGAACAAGGGAAACTGAAGAACAACTACTTCTTTTTTGTAGATTTCCTATACGACTTTCTTTGAAGAGGAGAGAAAAGCCCTTTTTAGTCAACTCACTTTTTTCCTCTTTAATCAGAAGTCGAGTGTATAAAGTCTGCTTGTATGAAACCTTCCCAAAAAAAAGAAGTGGAGAAAATGGGATAGCCTTTCTATAACTTTTTTTTTCATGTTGAATTCCTTTCTTGTATTTTTTGTTGTCAAAGTTTATTATCATTTTGTGTACCTGAGGATGATTACACGGTGACTTTGGATGACTTCATACAAAAGTAGTAACTGCACTTTATCGAGGTCCTCTGTATTATGAGAACATGAGAAGGAGAAATGTGCTCAGATGTTTGGAGGAAAAATGGAAAAGATTCGTTTTTTCATCTTTTATTTCCTCACGTGGGAGATCCAAACAATGCAATACCTTTGAAAAGTTTTCCCTGTTTTCTCTCCTTCACATTTCATACTCTCTTACATGCGTATTGACTTTGCATATTAGAAGCCTGGAAAGAGAAAGCGTGTCAAACAAAAGTCTCAAGTTTTCACGTTTCCTCATATTAACTACTTCAATAATAATAGGAATTTTTGTTTGTTTGCTAGTCTCATTTCCTACTATACATAGATACAAATGTAGTAGCTATGATAAGGATGATGCTTGCAATATGCAATGTTGATCATATTGTTTCAGAATTAAAGGAATGTAAACAAAAAAGTGACAATCATCGTCATTCTCCTGTAATAAGTAGTACATGTTTATACCTTTGTGACTTGTCTAAATGAGGCACAATTTCATATGCTGATGAGGGCGAAAGATGGGCGTGGTACCCATTGTCATAAAAATGTAGTCATGCACCTCTGCTCTGTTTTCATTTTCATGAAATAATTATTACGTTGAGCTTTACGCAACTTGATGATGTTACGGTAATAAAAGAAATGTATATGGTAGTGAAAGCACATGAATGGTTTATTTGGATAAATTATTAGATATACACCCTACCCGATTTTCCCTTGCTTGAGGCACTTTAGCTTTTTCATAACAATAATGCTTTGCATAATACTTTTTTGTGTAATGTTTAAATATCTACCTATTAATAGAATGCTGGAGTATGAAATTTCACTTTAGGATTGGAATTCAGATCATTAAGTATTATCTTTACCAGTTTAGCATAATTTTTACAGCCAGCCGAAATTGCTAAAAGTTGAAAGAATTGTACATTATGTTGCTATTAAGGTGTAATAAATAAGTCTGTTAGACAGACAGACGCAGATACGTTATATTACCCAGCAAGCGAAATGTGAATTAACCTATGACATTTGAAAAATATTATACATATAATTACAAGTTTCAAAACTTCCCATATAACATATCCACGAACAAAATATTGTAGTATTTTTCCTCGAGTATAATTTAGCAATCTATGGACCTAATGATGTTGAGAGTGTAATGAAACAGAATTGGAAATTTCTTGACTTGTGCTTTCAGGCAAACAAACGAACTTTGAACTTCCCTAGTCGTAGCAATAACGTGGATGATATACGGTTCATTTTGTTGTAAATAGCTTTTGATATTTGAGATAAGAAGTTTGCAATCTGCTAAAAATAAGCAAAATAATATGGTATTCCTAGAATATCAAACGTGGAAGCAGATAGTAAGCATATAAAGAGTTATATACAAAGATATATTACGCATAAATATGATTCCCTGAAAAAAATGCTCCGTGTGTGGAATGCGCGTCACGCTTTGTATACTTTATGTTGTCCTGTATTATACTGTGTATATAACGCAAGAAGAAATTATATTTCAATAGTCGTAGCGTAAAGAAATGCATAAATCATATTTCTCATCTTCCAGCAGCACAAGATATATTATATAATATGTACATACATACGTGTGAACGTGATTCAGCAATAGCAATATTATTATCTGCAGAATTACGATTATACAAATGAGCTTATTTTGCACATTGAAAGAGATCGTTCCAGAGATATTACATATTCACTGACTGAGTGAAAGGAACCAAATATTCAGCAAGAAGCTCCATGTCCTACGTATTATTTAATGCCTAGCTAAAAATATGACTTTCTGGAGTTTGTAGATTTTGATTCTGATGCTTTTGCCAGACTCAACATAGGGAATGTACATTAATATTAATGGGCAAACCTTTATAGTCGTTGTGCTTTATTTTCACCTTGATTTTTAGTATCAGACCTGCTTCCGAATATTTTCTGTTGCCCTACATCTTTCTACCTTCATCGAGTTTATTTGCTTCCTCATCTTTTCATACTCGAAAATAAAGACTTTTGCATGTGCTTAACATTCTGAGAAGTTCTCATCTTCGCTGGAAACTACTTGCATAATGTAGGAGCAAAGTACAAGTTGAGAGCAAGCATTGTTGTTGTGTGAAACATGCTCCTCTTGTCATCGTTGTCGTTTTCATGGCATGATATTTACTGAGTTTGGGTTAGATGGACGTGTGAAATGTACTCCCATTCCATGATACACAGTTTATAACTTATCTTGCCCACATCTACTAAAAGTACGTATATGAAGTGGTACTTAAGAAAGGAATGCAAGCTTTTCCTTTTCTTAAGATTGCTGAAGCAGTCATCTATGTACAATATTATACGATATACTAAATGAACTCTCCTCAAAGTCAAGTTTAGTTAAATACACTGTTACCTCCTCCGTGTTTAGACACCCGAACATTGCAAAAAATCTTAAGAGAAAGAATGTGGATAATGTACAGTCTTATATTATGCATCTGTGCTACGTACATGCATACGCACACTTGGAAAGTATATTATTATACGTGTTCAATACAGATGTGACTCGCCCATACCTATATCCACACATAAAAAGCAGGATCCATTACTTACATTAGCCTTGGTAGCATCTGGAGTGCATGGATTTGCAACTGAAATCCACCAATTTTTCGTTGGATTCGATCTTAGAATATGATAGATTTCCAGGAGAACAAGAAAGATCCCTTTTGTCCAAGATTCCATCTGGGAATCCTTGTACATTTCTACAATCAACCGTTTTCATCTACAGCGCAAACATGTCGCATGAATACAGTCATCTTTTAAAAAGAATGACATAGTTTCAAATGTCAGCAGTCACTATAAATACAAAAGTAAAGAGTGGATACAAGCCGAATCTCGTGAAGCGAAATGAACATGTCAAGGAATTGGTAACAGAACCCATATGTGTATCAACAAGATTCGACTCAATTTAAGATGATTTGAACCGAAGTGCTTTACGGCTGGGCAATATAGTCGTCGTCTACACATGCATGAGTTCTTCCGTAAAGACAAAGCACTAAGAATGAAATACGTCTTTTATATTCCTATTCTACCATGCCATGTCATGAAGACATTATGGAGCATTAGATCTCAAACAATAAATATACACTATACGACTAGGTTATGTTGTATGACATATTGCGCTATTTGTAATCTTACTTATTTTCGACTTAACAAGGATATAGGATAAGAGGGAAAATGCATTTCTAAATTTGTATACAACGTTACAATTTCGTAACTGATTTATGGGGTAATATAATATAACTAAAAATGGTTAGAAAATGAGTGAACCAAATGGCACCACATCCAGCCCAACTCTAACTTTTCTAACGACAAAAAAGTACATTAAAAATGAATGGGGCTATATATGTCGGGTCGTAAGACTGTCGCTGAAGGCTAAGCAGGAGTACCAAGAGGGCCAAGGAAACCACCATGAGACTTGAGTGCCTCCATTCTCAACTCAGCTTGTGGAAAAGTCAACTCGGCCAGGCAGACAAAAGAAAATTTATAAAGTGGAAAACAAGGGAAACTTGACTGCTCTGCTCAAAGGACTATTTTACTTTTTGTGAACTGGTGAGTTAGTCCAACTCAGTGCCAGCATTTTCCTCTCAACAAAACACAATTTAAACTAGAGTAAGAAAGAACAATAAGTGTCAGGAAGCTGGGAAAAGATGAATGTGCATGTCATTGATCCACGTCGTCGCTCTTTTTATATTCTGATCAAATGAGTAGACATGCTGAAAAGAAGTTTTCCAAGAATGAACGAATGTTTCGAATGCTGAGATATGCTTACGTTGGATAATAATATGCAAAGTCCAAAGTATGCTCCTACAGTTAGGCCTTTATGTAAAGTGAAGAAAATGCTGTGCCATACGGGAATTTACCTACTACGTACCATGCGTACACAGCTCATTGCTACGTCAACTTAAGAAAGAAGAAGAAGTTCATAGTCGTCCTCCTAAGGCGATTACGAATGGCACGAATATCTACTACTTTACCGATTTCAGATAGCATCAAGATATTTTTTGGAATCTTCAACTTCATGTCGTGTTGGAGTTGAAGTTGGAAGCAAAAAGGATTTCGGTATGTAAAGTAGTTCAGGAGAAAATAACGTACGTGAGCAGGTCCCGAAGCGACAGAACGATAATTATTTTAGCTGAACTATTGGTGCATATGATTAGTTATGAATCCGAGTTTTCCATTATTGCCATCGGATCACCGGTTCTACCGATTCTTTATTAGAAATAAAGCTGATGTCTGATGAATGAGCTGCTAGTTGAGAATTATATTACAATGCCTTTCGGACACTTTTTCTTTCGGTTCGTCTTTCCCATGTTTAATGCCACTATAGATTCCAGCCTTTTGTAAACTTAATAACACCCTCCCCGTCGGCTATAAAGCAAACAGAAACTTTGGTCAGAACTGATTATGTTCAGAGAAAACTGCCTACATATATTGTATGTACATCACCGGATATGGATTTCCATGCATACACATCCGTGTAATATCCGCTTGTTGCAAAGCGTCAGCGATTCCTCTCAGCATTCATTCATTTCATCATCATCATCATCATGACCATATTACTGCCATTTCTCTTCGAAACTTTAAGTGTTTCTGCTACTCATTCATTTCTCATAGTGAAAGTGCTGCTGTTTAATGCTTGAACTAACACACAGACGAAATTATTCATTGTCCCCATAAAGCGTATACCATTCCCTCTAATTTTGCACTACATCACATTCCAAGCAAACTGTTTCAAATGGAGTGACTTTACAATCATTAACTTGGTGTGTTTATTCAACTAAATTAAAATCCGTTTCAATGTGAGCTTTTTAAATAATCTACTAGATACTCTATACATAGCGTAGTCTATATCGGGATGTTTCTTTTTTGTAGCATACGAAATCCAACGGCAAACTCTTTGAACCAACGCTTAATAACAAATCAACAGAAGGAGAACATGTGAGAATCTACATCTAATCGAGATACCCATGCCCATAACCCTAAGTATAGGAGGCATATAAGTCGGATTGAATCGAAGTACGTATGTACGTGTATAACATTATCACATTGACATCGTAGATTCCATAAGACGTAGCTTATTAGAAAAATCTAACAGGCGGAAAAAGAGCTGTCAAGTAGTAGGAAACCCATATTGAATAGCCGAAGGCTGTCGTTTCATGCTCGATTTTCTACATTCGTAAAGGGCAATGTTATATATATAAATATGTATTAGTAAACAGTTTGACGATAGAAAATAATCAGTTGAGAGAAACCACACTCCGCATGAGAACTTTGTTACATTTTGTTCAATATTTTTTTCATGTGTGATTGTGATTATACTTCATGTAGGTTTTTTGCGTGCGTCTAATTACTGTTTTGCTCACATCCTCCTACAAAATAATTGCATATAATGTGACCTCTGAACGATAGAAAATGTCGAAGCCCTAACCACAGCAGTGTTCTTTCATGGTGGGTAAAAGGTGGATATATATAATATATAATATGCAACATACCAAATTATTATAGGCGAACGACATGATTTTTCTTTGCTGCCTGTTGGTTCTTGCAAAGGTGGGATCATTCATATTTAAAGAAATCCAGGGTTGTAACGCTACTATTCAAATCAAGTTTGTCATGTGGAACCACCACCAACTTTTTCGGTCTCTATTACTCGCATCTATCTTGCATTATGTAAGTAGGTACATGAGTGTATTTTGTCTTTCTGTATGAGTGAAAACTTTCTCCAGGGAACTTCGCATTTCAGCGGTGCGGTGCCGGGTTTAATCAACGTGGCTGAACAAAAATAGGTCCTAGATAGGTATTAGAATCAGGTTTATAATAATGTATTGTATTTTTACCTTTTTCAGACACGTAAAACCAAAAGGACGAAAATTGTCAAAAATATATTTACACACACACAGGTCTATAGCAGGACAAAAGCAAAAATTACTACGTAACGAATGTATGTATGTTATGTGTACGGCTATAAGCTACATATTATATTGAAGTCTTAATCTCCCCACTCACATATTGCGCCCCATTTCCAAACATGCAATAAAAAAGTAAGTTGAGTAGGAACAGGGAGAAAGCTAAGAGTAAACGATTTTGGATGTATATATATCCACCCTGTATACAAGTGAAAGTACTATATATATTACTGGAACTGAAGCTGGTATATAGTGACAGTGGCATATCATAAAAAGGGGCTTGTACATAATGCACACCTTCATTAGTGTGGCGGTGGGTGAGCTAAGGAAAGCGAAGTAAACGTGTGGTGAAAGGAACAGGTATGAGTAGTCTGGGTTATACGGTATGCATGAAACCATGACATGTACAGCTGTGGACAGACACGACAATGACAATTACTACCATACCATACACCATGGCCATTGTCAAGAGGAAAGGAAACGAAGTTCATGACAATTACATTACATATAAGAAGGGAACAAGGAGAAAACGTGCATAAACTATGGATGACGCTTTTTAGTTTCTGAGCTCAATACTAGAAAAGAGAGCAACTTCA
Organism: Orchesella bifasciata; assembly: GCA_034697805.1. Classification (NCBI taxonomy): domain Eukaryota; kingdom Metazoa; phylum Arthropoda; class Collembola; order Entomobryomorpha; family Orchesellidae; genus Orchesella; species Orchesella bifasciata. Next base: position 18,956 of record JAQGAP010000872.1, read on the forward strand.
TGGTATGATGATGTTGACGAGCATGATGATTCCATTTCGTTTTTCTTGTCGTGCTCGAACGAATGACTTTCAGTCGTATGTGTGTGTATGAGGATTCCATAAGGTTTAGCTAAGCCGACATCCGGAACACGATTGCTATATAGTTTTAGTTCCCTTCCTTGTAAAATGGTATGGTATGCAATGCTGATAGCAATGGTTAGCAAAGAAGCAGGGTGCCGAATTAGTGTATGTTGGAAAACAGTGTTTTCGAATCTGTTTGAATAATAATCGAATGTCACGTCGCTAGAAATTTTAAACTAAATAGTACGAGTGTTCCAGCGTCATTTGCATTTGATATGTTGGAACATGATACCCAAACGCTTAAATAAGTAAGAAAGAAATTGAAACGACATTTACCACACCACTTACTCCCACTCCCGCTGCTTTTTCATTGAAGGTATGCTGGCTAACAAAAATACTCATTCGTATAACACAATGTGCATGCAATCATTGCAGGCAAGCAAAAGCTACAATGTCAAATTATCAATTCAATCACCCTCCATTACCTTCCTCAGGTTGGTTTGTATGCGGAAAACAAAAGTGAAGGAAATATGGAGCTGCAGTTGTATTTCGTTTCCACTTTTGAATTTCATTTTTAGTTTGGGAAAAGCAAGCAACATCAGATAGGCGTGTCAATTTTGAATACTTCAGATAAATAATAGAGTGCGTAAAATTTTTAGTCAGTCAACTCAACTGACTATAATGCATACATACGAGTGATAGTGCGGTATTCAAACCTTGTATAATTTAGAAGGGAAAATAGTATGCATGAGCTCCAGCAGCTAAGCACTCATTGCAGAGACGAATATCGCATGACTCGGGCTCATATATGTATGTATATATCTAATGCATTGATATAGTTTTTACCAACACTAACCCAAACCTGCATAATGTATCTGGAGAGTAATTGAATTCAACCCCATTTTTACTTAGGTAGCTCGCTCTAATGGTACATGTAGTTTTAACCAAAAGTGCAAAAGTTACATCCAACTGTTTACACTGCAAACTTTTAGTTTATGCACATGGAGGCTTAGTATTATATTATGACCTACGAGCATGATCGGGGGGTGCCGAAAGTGAGCTTTAATATGTGACAACTTTTCTGCATTTCTCTTAAGATAAAGGAGAATGTACAGGATTCATACTATGCAGGAATCGCTAGTTTGACTACTTGCGATTAGAACTATTAGAAGTAAGTGTACTAATTAGGCAGGATGGGCCTTTGTTATCATTATAATCATTTTTGACATAGTTATCTTATCGTTTACACACTGTTAATCAATCTGTTTTGATATTCTCAAAAGCGGCTGTCACGAATACATTGACCCCTCAACAGTGTATAGTAAATTTATTTAGTAAATTTTCAAGTAAATCAGACACTATTTGGTTTACAGGAAAATAGAACATCAATAAATGGTAGCATTTTGTTGAATATTTTCTCAAAAATAAACAGCCTAGACTGTAGTGATGACCGAAGAAATTAAATAAGAAATAGAATGTTGAAAGGACCAGAATTATCTGCCGATTTTTTTATGTCTGTCCTTATTTCCTTAGCCCCTGTACAGCATCTTTTACAATCGGGTGAGAAATACAAGCATGCCAATATCATACTCCGTCTTCCGTCAATGACAACTCATTTTGTCGTTCTACTTTTCTAGACTATGGTGATGACACAACGTCAAGTTCGCACAGAAGACGTTTCTCAAAAGGTAGCAGTTCTGCAAGGAGAGATTTCAGTCTTCATTATTGACTTGAAGGACAAAGATCTGCCAATCATAAAATATATTATGCGAACGATTTCCTTTATAACACGAACACACAATAAATCGTTTCTTCCATATTCTGAGCACGACAATGAAAAGCTTTCAGCGAAATTCTGATAATCCGATGTGGAGATGAAGCACCAACTTATTTCTTTAAAATGACAATAGGAGTCATTTCCAAGACAAAACTTTCAACCGTCATCATTTCTGTCTCCTCCAATGTTTATTGCTCTGCTACGTTTTGTGCAACGCATAATTAAAAATATTCTTCTCTTTTATTGCGCAACCAGTACCAATCTTTGAATCCTCTTACTTTCTTTTCAGGTATCAGGTTTGTCATAGCATGATAGTCAAATCAAATGAAAGCAAATCACCGTCGTAAACTGAAACGAAAAGGTTCATATTGAGTGAACAAATATGAAAACTTTCCTTTCTTGCTGACGCACTAAAATGACTAACAAAAGAAAAGAGCTGGGAATATAATACGTACTATCATAAATCCTTTCATTACTTGATTTGCTTGGCTTTGAACTGGAATAGATTCATAATGAAGTTGAATATCATATGCTTTCACAACTATGGGAGCAAGTACCAACCATAGATACATGAACGGATACTTAATATTAAAGATCGTTTGTAAAAGATCGATCCATAACCTAATTGAAAATTCAATATTCGTTAAAAAATGTTTTACGTGGATCAGAAGCTTCTGTAATCTAACCTTTGTTCCTCAAAACATCATCCACTCTATTTGGTATCAATTTTACCTTTCGAAGGCAACGAAAATCATGACGCGGTATTTCTTCCTTTGTGAGTTACCAAAGCATGCAAAGTTTGCTCGCGCTGGTGTGTTTGTTACAGTTTGTTACAGTTTGAGCCAAACACAGTGCGAAAAGTTTCAAGTAGCATAAAGAGCCATCTTGAACGAATAAACGGGAGTAAAACCGTTCCTAGATAGGTTTGATGATAGGGAAATGCAAAAGCATCCGTTTGTTGTCTGCTTGTTAAATGAAGATGTAGGTTGTATCTTCAGCAACAACCGCTAAGCTTTTCTGTTGTGCGGATGCAACAAAGATATATTTTTCATGGAGCAACTTGCTACAAGTAAATTCGTACAGTTCCGTTCCTATCGTGCAATAGGAACTTTTGACTTTCACAATTTCTTTACTTACTACGAAGAGAAGTTAATAATTGTTTCCTTTTCTATTCTGTAGTTTGTGTAAAAGTGTGGCAGTATGTCTCGAGACAGGTTCACCTTATTAAAATTTTGTTTAAACTCGTCGACACATGTTCCTGACACATTACAAGCTCAAATATTATTTGGAAAAGCGGAATTGAATGATGCCATATTGATCACAATAAAATGAACGCATAATGACAGTTAATATGTGTTTGGATTGAAACCACAACGGTATTTTACATAATTTGTCAAAATGCGTTGATAATAACATCCTGTGTCAACTCCGAACATGAGCTATTGCATGGTCTTAAAATGCCCCAAAACTGCAAAACTGCTTGGACTACACAATTAATTCTGCGTTTTACCACAAATACATCTATGAGTTTTTTTTCGTTACAAGTTGACAAAATTCATTTTGATTTATTCATTACCTTTCATTGTTAGTCAGGTGAAACCAAAACCCCTAAACAAGAATATTTTCGTAGGTTGAGCAAATAGCAGAGCAAATACTTTTAAGCCTCATCAATAAATTTGTCATTTTCAACGAGTTGGCTAATGTCCTATCTTTATGAGAAAATGATGTATAGTACACCAACGGTAATATACGTATGTATGTGCTACAGATGGTGCAGAAAGTAAAAGATTTTCAATGTTTACCATGCTCTTATATCGGACTCACGAACATTTACATTAAATTATCCTTCCTGTAAAGCGATACACGACATAGCATACATTACTTCCAGCTTTGACATTATTGCAGGAGTTGCAAATGCTTGTTTTAGTGTCTATCACATTTGGATATTTGGTTAAATTATATAGTATAGCAAAGGAAAAGCTAGTAGGATGACTGAAAGTAAATAACCAAACCAAATATCATTTGTAACAAGGCCGGATACTCACATGCGTATGACGGCTGATGAATGGCATCCCACTACTTTCACTTTATATAACTCAACCCGGACTACCGATGGAGTTTGTGTAGTTAGAGATGGCTACCAACAATATTGGAGGACTGTCATCGTCCCCAATCTGTCATGATAGAACACATTAACTTAATTTCGTTTCGATTAACATCCTTACACACACATCACACACACTCTGATAATAAATGATGTTGTTCAACATCAAAATCATTCGAATTTTCGGTTCTTATGGCTTTTACTCTACAGAATGTCCATGCTTACAAAATAAACTTTCATTTGTTGCACACGAATTTCTTTCATTTCATTAAAATTCAATCCAAAAGCCTTCTCGAGGAGACAAGCTTTCTTTTAGTCGTAGATAAATGATCATGCTGAATAACTAAAACATGTTGGGAATGTGAATACGTAGAAGGAGCACTAAATCATTGTGTAGGACAGGAGTGGGAGTTAGATATTATGTTACATCGAGAAAGTTTTCAGTATAGCATATTTAAGCGGAAAGCCACCTTATTAGAAGAGAACAGGATGTTTGTTTTTGCATTGGCTGACACTTTGTCACATCACTTCTGGTCACCCATCCGGTTGCGTTGTTTCGTGTATAATGGATCTGCATTTGCTGATTCTGAGCATGATGAACATGCCATATGTTTCAAGGATGAGATTGATTGCAACATTTTATGGATTAGTGGTTGACGAAAATGTGTATTGTTTACATGTAGCACGAGCTAAATTTATTTCCGGTACGACCGTTTCACGTTACAATATAAATGCCTACTTTTCCTTAATGGGAAATGTTGACTGTCCAAAGTCATTTCCAAAATGTAGAACGTCAGCAAAATTAAAAGAAAGCTTTCACGAAAATACAACAGGAAAAGGAACATGCTTCCTGCCCTTTTACGAAGTAGAATTAAATCCGCCAAACGTTTGTCTCATACAGTGCATACACAAACGTCTTATTAAAAACACGCCAAGATGTATTACGACGCTGTAGTTTCATAAATTTTCACCTGTAAGTTTTCTTAGGTAATTATACGTTATGAGATTTACACTTTGAGCTGTCAGATTATGATCGATGTTATAATACATGGTTGGAACGAAACCCAGAAGCTGGGAGCCAAGGACATAAACCTTCATATTTTATGTAGGTCGCTGAGTGGTGGGTTAACCACGAAAAGTCTTTAAAGAAACACTTTAATCTTACCCCTGCCTGTCTATCACACACGAAATAATTTATAGCAAAACCCCGACACTGAAACTCCACTCCATTGCAGAATATAAATATTATCTAACAAAAGCAGTACTATACAGTGAGTCATCAGCAGAATGATGCGGTTGGCGGCTTCAGCACAGCAAATGTTGCTTCATATCAACATTTCCATACATGTTATGCATTCACAGTTACAAACAGAACGACAGAGAACTACAAGAAGTTCCGAATTTTGACACATTCTTACCGTTTACCATCACAATAATTTATACAAGCATTTTAGATACGGTATAGTTTTAACTACTATAAATTTTCATAATCAGTCCGGATTCTCACATCTGATCCCAATCCCAGGTTCCGAGAAATATTCTGATCCCTAACTTCCAGCAGGTTTGGTGCCTAGTTGGTGCGTACTTCATTTCGAATTTTGTAATTCATCACTTTTACTACGATGCTACTACGACCGCATAAACCTTGAACATTTTGGTTGAGCACTCCATTGCAAGTGGTAAGGTACCGTTGTTATTTTGGCCTATTGCTGTTTTCCTTTGCAAAAAAAATGAAGATCAGCTCCAGCAAAACTTCATGGCTTACTCACAATGAGCAAAATCCCAGTGCACAACGCCCACCCCATGTAGGAGCTACAGGCTGAAGGCAACCTCTGTTTGTTAGCCGAGTGACATGTGGTGCTGCTGGCTTTGTAAAAAAGATGCTAAGCGCATACCTAACACTTGTAGTTTGCCCGTATTGGAGATATACATCTCGGCAATGTGCTTACATATATGCAGATATTTTCATTCGTATGAATTTATAATACAAAAACCATATTCTTTTGGTTCTATTGTGGAACTGCAATGGGTGTGTTAGTATGTGATTCAAAATGCATAGCTGCAAATAAATATAAATATTAAAATATGCGGGCGAGAATGAAATGAGTTTCTGCTCTATTTAATTCTATATCTTAAATTTCCTTAAATGTTTCATCTCTCGGAATCACCACAGTGGGAAGGACTCCTATAGCTAGTTTCTTTTGGAGTAGTGTGCAAGGGAGCATCAAGTGAATATGAATTTATAATATAAGATGTCTGCTAGCAGACACAACATTCTCAGTGACTCCATGTTCCCTTGTACTCCCAAGCTTGAGTACGTGTCTGAAAGTTTCTGAGGGCTACTCCTTCTCATATGCATGTATGGCTTTGAATATAAATTTGAGAAAAGTTTGCTTTCATCACTTATGCTGCATGGTACTTTTCACTATGATAAAGGTACTTATCAGGAGCAATGCTGTCCTGTGGTGCTTTACCAGAAAAGAATACGAGGTGAAGGTAGAGTGGGTGGTAAATAGACGAGTCCCATTCCTGCCAAATTTTTTTTGACTCCAATCTGGCTGAAAATTTGCAGG
>JAQGAP010000873.1:0-25465 GCA_034697805.1 Orchesella bifasciata
GTTTAGTAGGCTGGTTAGCCTTCAAAGTTGCTTCATAGTAGAATGATGCTTTGGTAGACTAGTGTTTACCTGCATGATTAGTTTTTGGTTGCTGATTCTTTCTTTCACCTTTTCATGTTCCTCAACAAGTAGAAAAATGTAGTATTTAAATTGTCAACGAGTCAGATACAAGGATATTAGTTAGAGAATTCATAAATCCACTACATAAGTATAATTTTTTAGGTACATACTGAATACACGGAGCTAATATCAGTATACACGGAGCTTGGAGTATAAAGGGTACACGCAACATGATGCGAGACACAAATATGTAATATATTTATGTTTACATGATTCATTTTTGCACGCATACATAATACATTTATTGCGGCAATATGACACAGCGTGGAACACAACACTGCAAGATTTAATGATACACGCATATCTTTTTTCCTGACATAATTGAACTGAGAGTAAATGTCTTGTAGTTCGTGTGTTATTTGATTTGAACCTTTTTTTAACTTTTTTTTATTTCGGGTAAATTATCTTAAATAATGCGTATCTCTATAGAATATATAGACTAGCTAGACGTGAAACATTTTTGATTTTAAATGGATGTACCAGGAACTGGTTTCTCGTTGAAAAGCTTGTTCGTTATATGTAATTTAGTTGGAAATTTGTATACGTACTGCTACACTGCTTCCATTTTTATTGGCTTTGATTATTTAAGTTTCAGTTAGTTAACATATTACATGTTCGTGACTGTAAAATAACTTATTTGCTTACTTACATTTTACCTGCAGTTTAAACTCATTCTTCAATATTTGTTTATTTGCAGCAACAAAGCATGGGAATCAAATTTCCGGAGTCTACCGCATGATGCAACGTCTTATATACGGTTGAGCAGACCACATTTCAAATCGACCGATGTTTAAAGAAAGTTAAACAAGAAGAAGAAACTAATCACGTCCTAAAAATCGTAAACAACAAAGCTAACCAGAATTTTAGAAACTTTGCAATGTTCCATAGTGCAACCATAAAGTCTGTTTTACTTAACAAATCTTGTCAATCAAAGTCAAATGAAATATTCAATATAAATAAATCCGACAATTTGAGCTGTAGCGATGTACCTTTATACAACTTTATTAAAACAAGATATAAACATGATAAACATAAAAGGGGGTAATCTAACACCCGGCTGCTACTGTGGATGCTTGTAGCTGCTGCTGCAAAAATTATTTTCCGTAATAAACCCAAATAAATTTTGCAGACAGTTTTGCTACTGACGTAATTATTATAGGTACTAATATTTGATTAGCTAACATTTGTATTAGCATCTATAATTGTGTAATGTACAAGTGCATAAACTTCTGAGCAAAAATAATGCTGCTAGTGCAACTAGTAATTAGTTAAATATTATGTTTGCACTTCTGTGAAACATTAGTAGCTTATCCAAGCTACAAGTTCGTTGTCGACTTTTCTTTAAAAAAATAAGCCTATGAACTTTGTTGCTGAAGCATTGTAAAGTATTTTGTGCAACTTATAATTTAAGTTTAACTGTTTAACTGAATTGACAAATGTGGGGTGTATATGGATTTTAAGTGTCAGTTTGTAGTTTGTTATACCTTACATAAATTGTCATAATAGTTAGTTATAATAGTTAAATAGTTATTATAAACTATTACTAGCAGGGTGGACTATCACTAGATTTTGATTTCTGAGATTCCAACGTCTATACATAATGCAACAATAATTCCACAGTTCGACAAATGCTCCAGATATACGATGGTGTGCCCTCACAAACTTCTGATACAGTTTCAAAAAACTAAACTTCAATTTTAGTTCAATTATAAATACACCGATTGAAAGTCCCAGCATTACAGCCCAAAGTAGTGCCACCGTTCTAATATGAGAGATTCCAACCGTCTCAGGGTTTCCTCTCACGTTATCAGTGTGCAGCTTCAAAATTAGCAGTTTATGCCAACTAGCCCATTCTTCCCATTTATAGAAAAGGCCAGATGCAACGATTTTTTGAATGGAATTTTTGAGCCAGTATTGGTTTTCTGTTTTGGTTTGCCAACTAAACAACCTCTTATCAAATGTTTGTGCAACCTCAAAACAATGGAATTGGTCACTTGTGATCTTCGCCCATTTCTGAAGAAAAGGTTTGTAAAATTTTGTCTGTGATGTGGCAAACCAATTTCCAAGACGTCAACCCAATAAAGTGACCGCTTTTATGTATTCTCCATGGTCGAATTTGAATTCAGAAACGTAAAAAGCTTCTTCTGCAGATACACCAAACACATTAAATTCTTTCCCAAACAGTTTGTCTGGAGAAACAGAAAAGTAAGGTTGTTGGAAAAGGATCTTGTATCCGTGCTCAACAAATTCTTTAATCGTGTCGATCTGGCCCTTGGGTGCTGGAGTGACAGTGATAATACTAGTTAATCCATTTGAATAGAGTTGCGTCATAAGAAATGCCACTGAACAAATCGGGATGAAATGGAGAGGATTGACCGAAGCCCCGAAAACATTGGCGACAAATTTCAAAATTTCTTCAACTACTTTCCCAGCTGTACGGTGATATATGTAGCAGCAAACGACTGTAACACAGAGTACGCTCAAGGTTGCTACCCATATTTCTGAGCTGAAGGGTTGATAACACAGAGAAAAGTCAACAAAGTTTCCTTCAATCTCCTTTGTTCTTTTGCAATATATGACTGTTTTTGCGTTAAACTTGTTGAAATGCATGCGCATAACGCTGTATAAATTGGCATTCAATAATGAAACCGTCGGAATAATTATTTCGGGGCCTCGAACTTCAAGGTAAGCCTCTAAGTTTCTTTCGGTTTCTAAATTTCTTTTAACTACGGAAAGTGAAATGTTGTGGATCGACGGCAAAAGGTAAACTGTCATAATATCATGGTCGCAACTAAAATGCATCCTATTTTGTTGGTTTAGGCAAACGTTTTTGGGCATTTTTTGAATGAGTTTATACAAATCAGGTTCTATATAAATGAGTGCAGTGATTTCTTTTTGGTTCGCATTCCAAAACCGCGATCGATGAAGTGCGTACAAATCGGCGTCGTTCCACAATTTCGCAAAGTCTGTTGCAAGAATCGGAGCAGAGGAACAGTATCCACTGCAGATTATTGTGACTGAAGTTTTTGTCGGAGAGCATTCGAAATTTTGAGGTAATGATAGAATAACTTTGATCGCTGGTAAAATTGGAAGTTTCATGGACCAATTAGCGAGTATAGCATTCCTGGCCATATATTTTTCTTGGAATATTTCATCATCCGAAATTTGAACATGGCCCCAAACGAAGATAAACATGCTTCGCGAAAGTACGACAGTTTCACCGAAAGCTTTAACTGGCTGGAAGAAACTATGCCATTCCAACCCATCCCAAATTGGACTAATGATGACGTTGAAGGTGTCGGAGAATCTGTATACTTCCGTTCTGAGACCTGTTCGATTTTGAATGTTTATAAAACTAGGCAACAACGAAGCATCGGGAACAAGACTTCCATTGGCGATTTTACTGGAATTGAAGAAGTAAATTACGCATTTCTCCCAATTCCTATTCAAGTTTGGGAAAAGACGTGATAGACACTCAAAAGAAACAGCTGGGGAGGTTGCGACAATGAAAAGCACTGTTAAACAAACAGATTTCATTTTTTTAAGTAAAAGAATCTTTTGTTTTGAGCAATGATGTTAACGTTAATGTAAATGATAGTTAATCTAGAGTTTGCTCAGTTTTTTAAAAATCAAATTGAAAATGTGATTTTACTACTATATAATTGCAACTATTCGACTATACATACTCGGTTGCTGGTATCCAACAAGAACTTGTATGATAATTAGGTCCATTACAATAGTTGCTATTTCAATGTTAAATATGGGTAGCTAGGCACCGTTGATGAGCATTTCTGGATTATATTTCCCCAAATTTGTCTGGGGACAGACACATCAGCAACACTTGTTTTCCGTGTACAATCAGATTCCTTTGAATATGGTGTCGAAAATGATGATAATATTTAGCGTTTTGATCGATTGAAACACTTCTTAATATTAGAAACAAGCTTCCAATCAGTATCGTATTCAAATTAGAAATTATAACTTTGAGCTGAAAAAACTGAGACAGTTACGTTTAAATGCACAACTTATTTTTTTGTCTAAATCTTATCATAATTTTGCAAATTATTCGGATTTGCCGGATAAAAGAAGTCTAGAAACGAACAACGAGTTGAAACTATGAGACATGAAGATGTTAATGATTTCTTTAACATGTATTCATGTGAATAAAAACGTTTTTCCCGAAAACGGATTATGAAACCTTACTCCGCTCGTTTGTTTGAGCTGAGTGAGTGGCATTTGGTTGTCCAGGCAGAAGCTTTCACGTTTGTTTTAAAAGGGAAGACACACGTCTGCTGAGACATCCGCTAAAACCAGACAGTATCAAGCATAACACGAAGGAGAGATAGCGACAAAAAAATGGTTAGAACTTCTACACGCAATGTTTGGAGTGTGGCTTTTGTGTGCATGTTAGAAAGTCCTAATGTTCACTTTAAATTAACCGGAAATATTTTTAATTACAAACATAATTTGCTGTGTTTCTTCAGATGGGATTTATAGGGTTTATGTAGGGCTGTATTAGAAACTAAGCTATGGTCCTTAGCTATACGAGATGAAGAGATTTTCAAACTAATTTGAGCATCTATTAGTTTGGATCGGATTGTAGACGGTGCCTGCTTAGTTTTAGATACTTAGCTAACTGTAGACATATTACATAATAAATTAATAAAATGATTGCAGAGAAAACTAATGTTCGACGTAAACCATTATTAACGGAAAGGGGCACTGGTTGAAAACTCATTTCTTTTCAATTGCTTGCTACGATCTTTGAAATCTATTAAAATTTTCATCCTGCAAGAAAAGGCAAACATATGACGATTAATACCATTTGTAAGATTCAACCCATTTCTGCAAAGACCTCTTCAATCAGTATTGATTTTCTGTTTTTATAAATCAGTTCAGCATTTGTCGGTTGCAGGTTTGATTCAGGTTAAAGCACTAAACCTTCTCACGCATGTTTTATCGAATCAATTTGCAATAATCGGCGGACCTATTCCACCAATTGATGTAATTATGTTTTTTTCCAATTTTTTGCCCATGTTCGTTGAAATAAAAATTCGTACTCGTCAACAGCCCGTGGTTAAAAACAGATACATTATATAATTTTGTTTTCATTCAAAAATTTTTTAGCTCCCATGCATCACAAGGCATAGAAGAATCCTCCAGAACTATTGAACCAAATTAATACAAACATCGTCTTTACCTTAATTCCACCGTCGATGGTAATTCTTAACGAGTAGACTTTAGTTTGTTGAAATAATGCCTGGATTTAATTTGCATCTGTTTTGCAGAGAATGGGAAGATAGTTAGCACAAATGAAACGTTATAAAAATTATACCTGAACTTTGTAAAACTTGTAAAGGAAGCAAAATGGCTTTTCCTTACACGAAAACTGAATTGCACATAATTACAATTCACAAGGTGTTAATCAATCTTGAAATTTCCTTCACTCTCCCTGTGTACCCAGAAAGAGCCTCCAGTATTTCGCGATAAACAATAATATTTATATAAGTAAATGCTATCTGTGAATCTATAGACCGTTCTGAAAAGCAATATTTTGTATGAATAATAGAGCAATTACTAAGCAAACATTTTTCCTTTTAATTACATATCTTCAGATATTCACGTGAAATGTCCGCAAGCAATGGTTTAAACTTTTCCATTTTATTTCCCATGAAGTTTTCTAAGGCTTCAGAAACTTTTAGTTGTTGAAAAACAACTTACATTTTCATTTCTCTATTATATTTCACTGACGACGAGTATACCCAACTTATTGTAATGATTGCTAACGACATTCAAGTCCATTATAGGAAATTTACACGTCATCCTTAAATAAGTGTAGAACTTATGTACTACGCAGTTCTGAAGTCTTAGGTTTCAACCTGTTAGACAGGTTTTTATATTCAAGTTAAATTAGCAATACGGCATAAGTGACACAAATTTTTTTAAAAACAAAGTTTGATATTTTAAATGGGAAAAAGTTGCTGGAAAGATTCATTTACATATGTGGCAGGTCGTGAAGCCCGAAATATTATAGACTCCACATACTTGTGACATTAATGAAATGAGCTTGCAAATGAACCTTATAAATGTGAATCAAATTGAATCAAAGAAGTCTCGATCCTGGAAACTTACCTACTCTTCAAACAATATATTAGGAAAAACGACTTATACAGTGATGTGGTTAAATACTGACAATAAATATACTGAAAAATTAACTTCCTCTTTAACAATTCTACTTTCTAAGTACTTCTAAGTGCAAAGGAATGTATTGTTGAGTTTGCAAACTGTGAATATCGGTGAACTATATTGACTTAGAATTAATCAAATCATTATTACCAGTCATTATAAAAGAAAGAAGAGAAGAAAAACCTGCTCATGTAATTAATTTATATACACCCTGAGAAATTTAAAAACGACGTCCTAACTTTTTAAATTGCTGAGTTTCTAACCGAAAAGCTACTTTTAATATCTTCTTTTACGGCATCAGGAAGACGAGTGAGGAAAAGTAATAAGTTTCCAGGATTGTTGTGTTGGAAAGGAGGAACTCCCATTTAAAAATTCAATACAACTTTTTAAATACGTAAATGCATTTATATTTTGACAGAGATCGTATTGTGACTTTAGTACTCCCATTGGAAATCACGGCTTCGAGCTTTGTCATGAACGACTGTAACATTTTGGAAAACTCTTGAACATATCCCAATAAAGCTAACTAAACCGTTTCATTGGATTTTTCTTGATGAAGAATGTCTGTTGCAACGTCCAGAGGTTGAGCAAACTTTTCACCTTAACGTTGCTATTTTAAAAAGAGAAATATAATTTTGTATTATAGAATGTAGGTTACAGTGAAGTACAGTATTTGATATTCAACATTGTAGTAATCACCTGTAAATTAACCAAACGAATGGGCAGGAACATTTGATCTGAATGTCACGCTTGGAAGTTATTCCAAATCAGAAATTCTCGGTTAGATACTAATTGAGTACGAAATCTTCTTTTGATATTCAACTAAACCAACCTTCATTAAATATTTGTGTTTCAATTTCCGTACTAGAGGAAACTATTGCCTCTTTGTTTATCTTCAACAAAGCATTTCGGAGTTGAGAAATCCAGAAGTAACCTTGTTGGGTCCACCTTGGAAACACCTTGTTTTTTTTCATGCCAGTCCACAATTTTTGTATTTGGAATTGATATCAAATTGATTTCAATTTTTCTGCCACTAGTTCTAGGTTTTGATGTTTGAATGGTCCATATAGGACATACCGTTGCTGAGATACAAATTGATTTGTGTTTTGGATCATCGTATAAATACATACTTATTCTAAAGTTTTTCAAATTCACTAAGTTAGAGTGAAGGCTTCACTGTTACTAGACCATAATGCGTTGTGTTTCTCTGAAGAAAAACAATGTAGAAGTAAGCTTTTGAACTTCTTTATTTGAAGTAAGCTACAGTTAAGTCAAGTAAGTAAACCCAATGAAAATGAAGTATACAGCAGTTTTCCAATTGCAAGGTAAAGATAACCAAAACAAATTCTTTTAACCCAAAACATAACAATCAGTGTATTAAATTCCAAAGGTGTTTTCTTATCAATTCCAGGAATGCAGCTTCGCTAGCTGATATGCATGTCAGTGAATTAACTTTCTCTTGAATAAGTTTATAACAGAAATCACATTAATTATAGAAATAACCAACTAAGCATGACTATACAACCACATTTTGATCAACAAGGGTTCGTTGAGTAGATATAATAGTAAATAATAAACGCGTTATGATTGAAAGTTGATAGAAATGAGTAGGTTCATGGTGACACTGCTGACCATGGCGAGGAGCGTTAGTGGGGTAACGCGGTGAATGGAATAGAAATAGCCGACCTCCACTCCAAGAACCTTGTAGGATTGGAGCATTTTCCGTGTAATTTTTTTCTGACATTTCATAGCAACTAAGTCGTGGTAGAGCTCCTTGCTTAGCTCGTGAAGTTGAGCGCAGAGCTTTGTCACGATTGTGAGCGTTCCAGCAACATTAACGAGACAGAGTAGCGTGAACACGACCATGAACACGTTTCCAATTGTAAGCAATTTTACGAATGAAATCATTGTCCCGGCTGCGGATAGTCCCAATGTTGTTTTGAAGTATGGGAGGAACGACTTGCCCATTGAGCCGTTGTACATTGTTGACAGCACCCGTAGCTTCATGTAGTAGTTTAGCACGTTTTTTATCACTTTATCGCATTCCACTCTCTCGTCTTGTCCAGACATCATTTTTCTGCGGTACAAATTATTCTATAATTACACGGTCTCCTATTTACTGGGACTTTTACTCAAAAAAACGGGTGTGATAATTACCTAAGAGTTTGAAGAGTGGCGGTCATCGTTTGTAGATACACGAGATGAATGTAGAGTTGGAGGGCGAGCCCCGCAAACTGGATAGACTCCCACCAAAATTCGAACGCAAAGGCGATCCCAAGAGCGAGATTGTACGTGCGCTGATTTTTATACAGAGGTTTGAGGATGTAGGCGCTGAGGAACCAGCTTTCCCGATGACACTTGACAAATAGCGGCATGAGCACCAACGACATATCGCAAACGTAGAGCGCAGCGTACACGGAAAGGAATAGGAACCTAATTCTTGTGTCTCGGCCGTGAGTCCCATGAGAAAATACACCTGGTGAAATTAGGAACATTAAATCGGATTTCATTTTACTGGGGGATGTGTTTTAAACTCACGCTTTTCCAAATGTCCTTTGAGCAACACGGTTTGGTTAACTAACGAGATGACTTGGTTCCTCCGTTTGAAAAATATCCACTGGAAAGAGCAGCAGAGCGTGCACAGCACGAGCCACAGGCAGTGGAATACCAACCGAAAGTAGAGATTTTGGCCAATATACACATTCCATTTCGAGTACAGAGCGAGTAAAAATATTGGAACTTGGATCAACGTTATTAGTTGATTCAAGTACCAGACTACCAGCTTCGCTCCCTTTGTTGGGTACACATAACCGTCATTCCCCTCCCATTTGAAACTTATTGGGTACGAACATATGGAGGAGAAATACGAAAATAGAAACTTCACCACTGCTTTCTTCATGTTTTCACCCGGAAGGAATTAACGGGAATGTACTTCGTGGCGGAATTTAAACGCTCAAATGAGTTAGGAGCGTTCATATTCCGGAAATCGGAAGCATTATTATCAGTTAATGATATTACATGGGCTTGTGCTACAATACTACGCGTTTATGTAATCATTAGACTAATGAAGTGGTGAAAAGATGGGTATAATCTTATAGCCCGAATCATAAACAGCATTTATCAGGAGGAGTGTGTCCATCATGAACGTGTAATTACTGTTTTAGTGCATTCAGAGCCGATGTGTTGTTGTTTTCACAAGGTTGGATTGATCTATTATCTTCTTCGTTTAGGTGCATTTTAGCTGTGGGTTGATTGGAATGTTGCTATAACTATCCTGGATTGATCGTATTGAAAACTATTGTTTTGTTTATAAACTGCGTTGATACGTATGGTAGAGTTTCAATATGAATGAATGTGTTGTTAATTGATTGCAGCATTAACTCGTGTTAAACATTTACGGTAACGTATCGTTTTCCAAACCAGTTTTCATGTTGATTGCTTCACGCCAAGATAATGAATGGCTCAGATAATGGTGATGCTTTCGTTGTTCCATCGAGTGGGAATCATATACTTTTCTCATTGAACTTTATCTTCGTTAGCTTTATTATTAGAAGAAAAATGAGAAGTGAGTGACGCCATACGGTCTTTCCCGTCAATATATAAATGAAGAAATTCACAAAGCAACGGACTATTAAACGCTACTGATGCTTTAGTGACCATTGTAACCATTTGTTAGGAAGATTGCATTAAATTATATCGCTTTTTATCATCCTTAGCCGCAGCCAAGTTTCACAGTTAAATAATTGTAAAATTTATGATAAAATCGTCAATTAAATTATCGTACGTGAAATATGCCTGTTAAAGAGTTTGTATAGTTTCTTAGGATGACACATGGCGGGTCCTCTGAAGGAAAGTTAAAGCAACAACAGTGAACACAACAGCAACGTACGGTTTCACTGGTAAGCAAGCTGAAGCGCTGGTGTTGTGCTACAAATTTCAAAAGCGACGCAACAGCTTTCTTTTCTTCCTTTCTCGGAGCTTGAGAAGCAACTGCAGGTGACGCGGGTGACTTGATAGATCGTTGACGTGCAGGCTAAAGTTTCTTCTTACACTTTCCAATTTGCGTAACATAACGAGCTAGCAGGGGTGGGTAATCAAGGAAAATTTGGCTTTAGATTAGAGATTAAAGATTAATTTGGTTATTTTAAGATTAATCTGATTATTGATTACTTCCGATAGGTCTGAGAAAAGTAATCTGATTGATTGATTAATTATTTTACTTTCATAGTATTGGATTAATGATTACAGATTAACTAATCTGATTAAATAATCAAGTTGTTGATTAAGTACATAAATTTTGATGAATTTTCTACAATGAGTTTTAAGCCACAAAAATGCCAAAAAAGTAATTTTTATCTGCAGTGTATTTACAATTTAAAGCTCAAATTCAGTGTTCCCCATCTGCAAGGGTTCGTAGTTGCAACGTAGCCAAATTGTAGTAAAGGGAACGGAAAAAATTCTTCAGAAATTCTACGTGGAAGCAACGACAAAGTTGCAACATTTAAAAAGGTACAAATACTTATGGTTGCTTTCACGTAGCTTTAACGTAGCAATCCATGGGCTCTCAAATAAACATAGTTGCAACGCGGGTTCTGAGTTACAACGCATGCAAGTCTTTTGTTTTGTTTATGAGAACACATGAGCAACTTGGCCCGCGTTTGCTAGCTCTCTTTTTGTATATATTTTCTCGTATTTCTTCTTCGCTAAAATCTCTTTTCGGAAAATTCTTTCAAGTTGTATCAGTTGAATCATCAGTCAAGATGGTCAATTCATCAAATAAAAAGTACTGCATTTTGGAATTTATAGAACAAGATGGTTCTAAGTGCTCCGAAATAGTTCCTTCTGCTTGGATGTGTGTTAAAAGTTCTCAATGCTTTTGGCCCCCACGAATTGGACCGAATTTTAAGTCATTAGTGAGAAAAGCAGCCATTCCAAAACCAGAGTGGATAAAATGCAGTTTCAGTCGTATTCTCGGTCGTTTCGGTAAGTCGTTAACAAAATTCAACTTTAAAATGTTACTTTAAATTTTGAGAAGTAACAAAGGATTGTAATCAATATTGATATGTGTTGCTTCTAGATGACTACGCCAAAGCCTGCCAAAAGCTCACGAAATCTTTGGACACGTCCACTATTGAAACAGAGAGTGAAAGTATAAATCGGACAAAGCCAAGAAGGAGAAATTCGAGAAGAAAGCCGGTTACTGCAGCCAAATCATCGTCAAGCGATAATTCAGATTCAGTTTCTTCTGTCGATATCGACCAAGACATCCCAAAGTTCACCGGTACAGTATTGAGTAACCAAAAATTTCCACTTGTCACAGGTAAGACAAACAAACAAAAACAAATATCACTGTACTAATTAACGGAGCATTTAAACCCAAATTTCTCTATAAATGTAGAGTACGTTGGTGTCAAACACGAGCCCGTGGATCCAGGCAATCCGTTTGGAAATTTTATACCTCCTAATTCAGCATTCAACGGGGCAAAAAGCACTTCAACAGTAGGACAAGAAACTTTTCTGCCACCCGGGTTCTCGCATTCTACCATTTCGTATCGTCATGGAGTTGCACCTCAAGCCTCTCACTCGTTCGGGTTAGTTAACGATGGCAGTCAACACGCAAGTCAAACTAATGAAGAACCGAGATATTTGCCACCTGAGGCAGATTCAATCATAAATCAACCGTTGACAGAGGACGAAGTGGTCGATCCAGAGTATTCACTGGCCAGCCGAAAGGATATTGAAGGATTGCGAAATCAATTTACTGGTAAAGTAGCGAAACAAACTACACTGTAATGAATTCAATTTTTATTAGCAGTTTGTTTTAAAAATCAACAGGGTTTGCTGAAAAGGTCTTTACGATACTTGAGAAACAAAACGAGGAGTTGAAAGAAGTAAAGGCTCATCTCCATTCGATTCGTCAAGGAGGTTCAGCAGTACTGCCTGATTTCAGAAGCATCCCTAGACTTCCTATCGCTGACTCTGTGGACTTGAATGGTCTGGAAGAATGGCTTTCGCTTGAAGCTAATAGAAGACTAATGGTAACTTGAATTTTGTCTTTCAAAAAGTCTTAAAGTTGCCAGAACGAAGTATGCAAGTTGTTAACCTTCTTTGTTTGTTCCTTGTAGTCTGAATACATTGGACTAGTGGGTGGTCAAACAGTGGAAAAAAACACCAGAAAAGTAATGAAGAAGCTTATATCCCAGCCATTAAGCCGTATGATCAATTTTACTGGAAAGGGAGATAAAATTGCCTTGAGACAACTTCGCCTACTTCAAGTTTTGAAAGGTACGTAATTCAATAAACTAAACGAATTATTGCATGCATTTTGACCTGTCAATATGGTTAAGTTATTTATATTGAATATTTCAGATGGAATTAGAATCGGGAAACCAACTGCGCAGGACGATGCCATTGAACAAGCCGCTTGCAATTGGTTTAGGTTCAGTAAGAAACCGAAAGTATAGACAAAGCGTCTGGAATAAAGGAGTTTCATCAAGAACAAATCGACATAGAGTCTCAAAACGGGTACAGCAGCACATGTTAGATTTAAGTAAAATAAGTAATACTAGGAATACTGAACAAGTTTCTCTAAATCGTATTTTTAGTTCAGATCAGTCAGCTCAATCAGTGTTTGCAGATAGTTCATGTTACAGTAGCACAAATAGCAGTGATTCGGATGATTTAGAATCAGAAAACGAGTTTTTCTTTTCAAGTTTTTATCCAAGTTCTTCTAGTGAAAGTAGTGATGATAATTATCCAGATTTTCAAGATGTCAAAGTAGAACTTAAAATGTGGGCAAAATCGCACAATATAACTGGTACTGCAGTCTCTGACTTGCTAAAAATTCTTAAACCAATACCGTTTTTAAATGCTTTGCCTAAAGATAGCAGAACATTGTTGAAAACAGGGAAGCGCAATAGCATTTTAAGAGAGTTTTCCGATGGGCAATTTTGTTATTTTGGTATTTTTGAAAACTTAAAAAGGCAAATACATTTGTTTAACCCTACTGGTGATGTAAATTTGCAACTAGAATTAAGCATAGATGGCCTACCAATATCTAGAAGTAACACAAACCAACTTTGGCCGATTCAAGGCTCTTTTATCGGTTTAAATATGAAGCCTTTCGTTGTTGCAATATACTATGGCAAATCAAAGCCCCAGAATTTAGAAATGTATTTGCAGGATGTAATCCAAGAGTTAAATGACCTTAAATGTGGTATACGGTATAATTGTAGAACTTTCGTCATATCACTTTGTCGTATAATAGCGGATGCTCCGGCTCGTAGTTTTTTAAAGCAATGTAAAAGTCATAATTCTTATTTTGGATGTGAAAAATGTGTGTGTAAGGGTAATTGGCTGGGAAGAGTTGTGTTTTTAGATGCTAATTGCAGCATTAGAACTGATGAAAATTTTAGAAACAAAACTTATATTACTCATCATAATAATACGTCCCCTTTAAGCTCCACAGGCTTTGGTATGGTATCTGGCTTTCCCTTAGACTACATGCATTTAATTTGTCTTGGTGTAGTTAGGAAATTTCTTAGAGCGTGGGTAAAAGGTCCAATACCTTACAAGTTGCCTTCAACAAAAGTTAGCGCACTAAGTAAACATTTGTGTGATATATCTTTAACATGCCCACGAGAGTTTTCTCGACGACCAAGAACACTTCGGGAGCTGGATATGTGGAAGGCAACTGAGTACAGATCGTTTTTATTATTTGTTGGACCAATTGTTTTAAAAAGTGTTCTATCGAAGAAAAAATACAAGCATTTCATGCTTCTTAGCGTAGCAACGACAATCCTTATTTCCCGTAATGCACAAGTACCAGAATGGAATTCGTTTGCGAGTTTACTATTAAATAGGTTTGTCAGGAAAGTACCAAGTTTGTACTCACCAGAATTTTTAGTTTATAATGTTCATTCACTTTTACATGTTTGTAGTGATTGTATGGTGAATGGACCATTAGACAGTTTTAGTGCTTTTAAATATGAAAATAATATGCAGTGTATTAAAAGAACATTGCGAGCAAAATATAAACCTTTTGAACAGGTTGTCAATAGAATTGCAGAGTTAGATATCCTTGATTTTGATAAGAATGTTGAGATAAAAAAAGTCATAAAGGTGACAACTGGTAACAATTGTTTTATGCTGAAATGTGGCACAGTGGCTTTGTTGACAGAGATGGTAGATGATATTATTAAATGCCGGAAATTCTGCGGTATGCAAAATTTCTTTAATTTGCCAAGTGATAGCAATTCTCTTGAAATATTTAAAGTTAATGGCTTATCTGAAGGTATAGATGTTATCGAATCAAAAGATATTTTAGTTAAGTGCTGGTTAATTCCATATAAGTCTAGCTTTGTAAGTATCCCATTGTTGAATTGGTCTATATAGTTTAGTGTATACATAACTGTACTCTTATTGTTGTAGTTTTTGGTATTGGTTTATGTATGTAATTGTCACTTCGGTACAATAAATTCATATTGTTCCAAAACCTTACCTATGCGACTGTGTCATGCTTATTGATTCATATACATATAGCGATATGGTGGAAACCACGTTGCATAATTGTGGAATCTACGTATTTGCCACGGAGGCTTTGGATACGGAACAATTGTGGGTTCTACGTGGAAGACACTGTAGAATCCACATATTTTCTGCGGCAACTGTCTGCGGTTCCCCAACTGTATCAGTTCTACGTGGATTCTACGATTCTTGCAGATGGGGTTAGTTTTAGCTAAATGTTAATAGGTGAAAAAGCAAGTATGCATCTTACTAGCACGCATCCGACATTTCTAGAATGTAAGAAAAATGTACTGTACTTTGTATTGAGCACAAAACAACGGAATCTACATGTTAATTATTGCACATCATGCCTTAACGGAAAATCATAGGATCGACTTCTCCAAAGTTCAATTAGTCGAAAAAGAAACTAACTACTACCGTCGCAAAATGAAGGAGAGCATTTACATACGACGAGCACCCATTACTATGAACAAGGACTCCGGGTGGAAATTCAACCCAATATGGACCGACCTGTTACTACCTAAATGCAAACCTCCATAGAGACCTTAATATTTATGTTATCATCTTCAAATATTTAAAATCTTCATTCTTGTGAAATTTATGTTAATGTTAGTCAGATTTCAAGTATTTTTCTATTGCCCTGATGAAGAAATTCGTAGTAATTTTGAAAAGTCGGCTTGTAATAAAGTAAAACCACTTATATCCCGTTCTAAACTCAATTTAATCATGTCTAGTGGTTGGGGAGAGGTAAAAACGATAATGTTAATTCTTCTTTTTGAAGAAAAACTGTCGGCGTTACACCTTTCTACAATGAAATTAATCAATACACAGATTAACTTAATCAGATTAGTTTTCCGGCTGGGATAGGCTGGTATTGATTACAGATTAAATCGTTTGACGAATCTCCTCTGATTAACTGATTATTGATTAATTTCATTCACTCAGAATCTTCAGATTACTGATTATAGATTAAATTAATCAATTAATCTGATTATAAGATTAGATTACCTAATCAACTGATTACCCACCCCTGCGAGCTGGGGAATTTTTACGGAGTCTCGGGTTTCCGGCACAAGGGTTTTCCGTTGAGAAGGTAGACAAGATCGTGATAATAGACGATTTGTACACCAGACATTATGGTCATGGCTTCAACCCAAAAGCAATGGAGCGCAAGTTTTATGAACTCTCCAGATTTCCAATACATTCCAGCCATCCAGCTCAAAGATACTGTCGTTTATATTAAATGACATCCCTCAACATACAAAGCACTACAGTGCATGCCGATAACCTATGAAACCTTTGGATTGAGGGTGCAAATTTTCTGTAGTAAACAAGCGATGTTTTTACTCAGGAACCATTTTAAGAAGACATTTTCTGTGAAAATTCTAGGCAGAAATACCACTTAGCTCTAGTCATACAAATAAACCACACGATTTTGTCGAAGAATGGCTTTTTAAGACAATATAGGAGAATGTAAGGCTTACTTTCATACCTTCTATGTAATAAGAAGAAAGTTCCAGACTTCCACACTTGGTAAGCAAGGAATGCACGTATATGTATGCTCAAATTTCATATTACTCAAGAAATATAGCGTGAATACGCAATGTTTGCACAGAAAGCACGTGTAATCATTATAATGCATATTAACGGCAAACATTTTTATTTAATAGTTTTTAATGGTTTCCCAGCAGCATTTACCATACAAATATGTTTGTTTTTAATTATACTCAGATAATCAATCGAAGCGTTCAGCAGAAGTGATAAAAGCTTTTCCATTATTTTTTGATGAAATTCCCGAAGGCTTTCAGAAACCAAAATGAAAACATCTACTTTCTTTTGCGTCTGGAATCGTTAAATCACACTCATGTTCTTATTGCATCTATTGAGTTTTGCAATCAGGATTTTTATGCAGCAAAAATTCTAATATAACGACCCGTGGGACGTATTTTCCACAATAATAACACAACGTGAACAATTTGAAAACTTTGACAATTTTTTATTGATTTGGAGTTTAGCAAACAACCATTTTAGTTACACGTTTTTACTGAATCTTACTACAACAATTACTGACTTGATTCGTCTCTGACATCTGATCAATCATCTCTAGTTCCTAAAAACATTTCCTCCTAAAACATGACCTGTTCAACTTCGATTTGGTAGGAAATAACACATACTGCAACAACAATTAGATACATTGACGACAACACAAGTTTCCCACATGCAATCAACAATGCAAAACTGCAATAAAAGAACTACGTACAGAAACTGTAATGCAAATGAGAAGTCATCGGTTAATTATTATATAAATTGATTAGTTTGAATGACAGAAAATATTCGTTAGAAGCTCACTTGTGGTTTCATATTGACAATTGAAGGTGCTTTATTATAACGTTTTTTAACCAAGTTTCGTATACAGTAAAAGCTTGCATCAGTTATATTAGATTTAATAAATAGAAATACACAACAATTGTAACTACAAACATGTTTTGTTGTCGACTATATTGTTTCTACAAAAAATTAAACATTATCACATGATATTTGGCATTAATTCTGACACTATTCAAACAAAGACTCGAGCTAGCAAGGACGTTACTTCCTCAGAATTCGACAACACAGAGATGAAATGCGGGTTGCAATTGAACGTAACCCCTTCAATATGCCGAAAAGAAAGTTGTTGCTATAAAAAGTGCACATCTTCCCACATTTATATCGACGTCCTCCTTGCTTTTTTAAAACTAAATATCTGCTGAGTAATATTAGTTTAGAATTTCTAACTAATTCAGCGATCCATATGCGTAACACGCCAACCTTCCATACGAACGTTTCCAGAAAATTTAATTTAATTTCTAAACAAAAAACTACCAAGGAAATGGCCACTATGCATGATAACATTGCCATGATAGCAAGAATTTTAGCTCTGTCGATTGTTTCGGGGTCTCCTCTCTCCTCCTTGTAATGCAGCTCTGTATTCAGTTTCCAATGCCATATGGACCATTCATTCCATTTGTAATACAATCCAGACGCAACAATTCTCTGCATAGACAGTTTCAACCAGTACTGATTTTCAGTTGCGAATACCCAGAAGTACATTCTTTGATAAAATGATTGATCTAGCTTGACAAAATTAAAATTATTAATTTTGTTATCTCGCAGAAATTTGGAACAATAGGATAGATAATATTCTGAAAGTTGTGTGATAATGGCCTTTCCAAACTTTTGGTCTATAGTCGTTAAATTAAAAATTTCGTCATCATCAACCGTGTGGTTAAACACCTCAAACGTTTCTCCAACTGTTAAATTATAAACTTTTAGTTCTTCACCATAATACTCTTGAGCGGAATAGGCGTACTCATTCTGGCTAAATATAATTTTGTAACCGTGGTTTACAAATTGCTTCAATGTTCTGATGAGCTGCTTTGGTGGTTCTGGAACAGTAATTATGCTGGTAAGTCCGTTTGAATAGAGCTGCGTTAGGATGAACGGCATGGAACAAATTACAACCAAATGGCGCGGCTTGAGCGATGCACCAAAAACGCTGCCGAGAAATCCAACTAATTCGCCAATAACTAATTCAATTTGATGGTGACGACAGTACGAACGGAGAAAGGCGAAACACAGAAGGATTGAGATGCCTATCCATATTTCATGACTAAATGGTTCAAACCAAGTGCGGAACTTGATCAACTGAGCTTTCGTTTCTGTCTTCCTCCCAAAGAACAAAACAGTTTGTGAGCCAAATTTGTCAAATTGCAGTTGATTAGTTACGTAAAAGGATGAGCTTTCCAAGGCCATTGTTGCTAGAATATATTCTGGCATTTCAATAACAAGTTTTTTGAGTAGACCAGGACTAAATACTTGTAGTGAAAGCGTAAGGTTGTGTGTTTCTGCAAAACTTAAAGAACACATTATTTCCAATGAGCATTTGTAATGCATCCTCGTTCTTTGACTGAGGCAAACTGTTTGTTGCTCCTTTGGTGTATCTTGCATGAAATCGCTATCCACAATTGTAAGTTTTGCATTCCCGTTCCAAAACAATTGACGATGAGCTAGGTAGATACTCTGACTCAAGCGTTTTCTAAAATCTTCAACCGGGATGTTGGTTGATGAGCAGTATCCCCGGCAGATTACCGTCACTAAAACTCCATTTGGCTCACATTCAAAACTTGGGGGTAACGTGAGGATGATCTTCAGTGAGGGGAATAAATGGATCTCCTCATTCCAATTTGCAAGGACCATATTGATCTGATGCATCTCGAATTGTAATTCCTCATCATGCGACTTGCTGAGATTAGAGCCTAAGATTGGCAAAGATGCAGGACGATTTTCCCACACAAAGATGAAGATGGTACGCGAAGGTACAAGGAATTCTTCTAGCATCCAGACAGGCCATGCTAAACTATTCCATTCCTGACCAATTTGGATGGGACTGACGACCACATTGAATGTGTCTGAATATCTGTAGTGTTCCCGTCGTAATCCCTTTACCCCATACTGGATTTTGATGATTCTCGACAACAAGGAGGAATCGGGTACAAACTGAGCTTCTGAAGTTGATGAGGAGTTATAAAAGTACAAAACGTACTCTTCCCAGTTGGAATTCAAGTGGGGAAATAAGCGGGACAAGCAAGTGGGATCAGAGCAAGAAACTTGTGAAAGTCGAACTAGAACAATTCCGAATATCGTAATGAGTGTGTATTTCTCCATATTTCTCCAATATTTAACTAAATATTTGCAACTTGTGCATTCAATTTCAATAGTAGATTGTTCTGAATATTTTTTCAGCCGTTGTAGTGCAAACAAGATTTCAGGACTCAAAGAGTTTCGAGACGAATGCCGCAATGGGGCAAAATGTATTTGCATTGACTTGCCTTATTCCACGCAATGCACATTCGAGATAGCAAACGCTTGGTCATGCCAAGATATCTGGTTAGAACCATTAAAACCAGAGTGGAAAAATGTTTCGAAGCTATTTTCTTGCCAGTATAGCGGAGTTGTTTTCAAATGCTGACTATTAATTACAGTTAAAAGCTCACACGCCGCCATACAATCGGGAAAAACATGTTGGTTTTTCTCCGTATTACCACAACCTATCAAATATTCATCCAGGGAGAAAACATGAGAGTGTTTAAACTAGAGTGAATATCATAATTTCAGAGCAACAAAAAATATTGGTAAACCCACTTTAAATGAATGCTATCGTTTTTATTGGTAAGAGACACATATAATCAAATGTGTTTGTTTTCTCGTCTGAATCCTATTGTTCAAAATTGTTCTTTATGTTAATTTAACTGATGACCAGGCGCGGAGCTTCACAATGTAGCAATCTTCCGAGAAAATGAAAAAAAAAAGCTTCTACAGGTATTGATTGCAAATTGATGATGAAAATTATAGTTTTGAAAAATTTTACTTTTAAATCGTCACGTATCCAGTATATTTAAATAAATTCCATTTTTAATGCAATTTGTTCGTCGAGTTGTATGAAATTATTGTACGATCTTTGTAGCAAGTCAAAAAAAGAACACGGAAATGTAAATGTCAGTTATAAAATGTTGAAGTCACATTCGTTTTATAATTTTTAATCGGTATGGGTCTATCCGCTTTGAAGTTAAGATTAAGAACTAATGTTCGTTTCTCATGCAGGTATTAACTACGACACTTGTAATTCGAAGGTGGTTCCGAATTATTTATCATAAATTTCAGCAACTATTGAATACATTTAGAGGAGTCCAACCGACTTCTCGGTGGTTTTAATTCCGTAAAATAAGAATTTCTTGGGTAAGAAGAGCTTTATGTACGATCAACAAAAACATTTGGTTAAAAGAAGAATGAAATACAATTTCGGATTGAGTTACTTTGTTTTGTAAATGCTTTAAATATCACATTTGACGCTTCTGCTTGAAACAAATACGAGACCTGGCTACCATATCTTCTGGAGAATACTAAGTTACTTCCGGACTTTCGCATTTGCTCAGCAAATATTTCACATCTATGTATGCTCAAAGTTCAAATATTATAGCCCGCAAGAAAATTCAACGTGAATACAATTTGTTTGCAAAACGAAATTCAGTAAAGAGCTTTGAGACGAATGCCATTTAAAAACTATAGGCATTTAACCAGGCTGACCTAATTCCAAGCAATGGGCGTTTTCCTTTCCTCATGTCTCACGTTGCTGCTCCACACTTTTCCTAAGGATTCCAACTAGTCCACGTGCGGCCGCACCCCGATATCTGGTAGGAAAAAAACAACACGTATTTTAAATTCCAAATAGTCACGCTAAGATATCTGGTTAGAACCATGCAAGACACAACTGGAAAAACGTTTTGAAGCTATTTGCTTGCCAGTTTAGTGGAGTTGGTTTCAAATGCTGACTATTAATTAGAGTTAAAAGCTCGGACGCCACCATACAGTCGGCAAAAACAAGTTTGTTTTTCTCAGGATTTCCAACATCAATAAGGCAAGCTTACGGCGAGAAAACATACGCGTGTTTAAGGCCAGGGCAAATATCGGTATTTCAGAGGGAAAAAATAATGGTAAGACAATATAGGAGAATGTAAGGCTTACTTTCATACCTTCTGTATAATACGAAGAGGGTTCCATACTTCCACATTTGTTCTGAAAGTAATGCACGTATATGTATGCTCAAATTTCACACCCCTCAAGAAAACATAGTGTGAATACACAATGTTTGCACAGAAAGCTCGTGTAATCATTTTAACGTGCATTAACAGCAAATATTTTTATTTAATAGTTTTTAATGGTTTTCCAACAGCAATAACCAAACAAACATGTTTGGTTTTAATTATACTCAGCTAATCAACAGAGGGTTCCGCAGAAATGACACAAGCTTTTCCATTTTTTTATGAATTTCCAGAAGACTTTCAGAAACTAACATGAAAATATCTACATTCTTTCGCGTCTGCAATCGTTGAATCACATTAATGTTCTTTTGGCGTGTTTTTAGTTTTGAAAACAGGTTTTTTATGCAGCAAAAATTCATTTATGATGAACCATATAATAATTATACTTTTTAGAGAATTTTGAAGTAAGAATTTCATTATAAGTGTGCAATTCACCTAGAACAACTATGTTATTATGATTAAAAATTGCAAGCTAAATGATTTGCAGCTCTAGGTATTTAGTCACAAAAATTTATGTACATGAGATAATCCTCAATTATTAATATTAATGTGTTAATTTAGATCGATGTTAACTTGGAGCAAACGAAACACGTACAGAAACACAAATGCGAATGAGTGATTAATTGTTATTGTTAATTGATGCATGAATTCGTTTGAATGACACAAGTAAATCATTGGGAGCCCACTCGTCGTTTGATATTGACAATTTAATGTGCTTTATTACAACGTACTTTCACCCAAGTTTCGTATACAGTAAAATATTTCACTTCCATCAGTTGTATCAGATTTGATTAATAGAAGTAGACTCTTGTTGTGTACTATGAAGTCATTTGACATTACTTTAATCACTATTCTAACCAATTCTAACAAAGTTCAGAAGTAGCAAATCATCTACATCCTCAAGCATCAACAACATGAAGACGGGAAGCATCTTGCAATTGAACGTAACCACTTGAAAATACTCAAAAGAAAGTTATTGCAATGATAAGCTCACATCCTCCCTACTTCAATTCGTTATGCTCCTATTTATTTGGGAAGCTGAATATCTGCTGCGTAAGATTTGTTCATAATTGTTCATAATGTATTTCGGCGAGCCAAGGGCGTATAACCCCAAGCTTCCATAAGAACGTTTCCAGTATATTGAATTTAATTTCTAAACAAAACACAGCCAAGGAAGCTGACACCAAACACGACAACATTGCCATCATGGCAAGTATTTTAGCTTTGTCGACTGTTTCAGGGTCTCCTCTACTTTCTTCGTAATGAAGCTTTTCTATAAGCTTTTCATGCCATATGGACCACTCTTCCCATTTGTAATACAATCCAGATGCAACGATTCTCTGCAGAGAGAGTTTCAACCAGTATTGATTTTCAGTTTGGATCGTCCAGGTGTACAGTCGTCGGTCAAACGATTGATCCACCTTGACAAAATTTAAGCTCTCGATTTTGTTATCTCGCATGCGTTTGGAATAATAGGATAAGGAATATTCTTCAAATTGTGTGCCTACTGTCCATCCTAACTTTTGGTCTTTAGTCGTAAAATTCAAACGTTTGTTATCGGAGACCGTACGGTTAAACACCTCAAACGTTTCTGCAACAGATAAATTATACACATTTAGTTCCTCTCCATAAGTCTCTTGAGGGGAAAGGTTTTTTCCGATTCTGGCTAAATATTATTTTGTATCCGTGGTTTACGAATTGCTTCAATGTTTTGATGAGCTGCTTTGGTGGTAGTGCAATAGTTACTAAACTTGTAATTCCATTTGAATAAAGCTGCTTGAGGATGAAGGCGACGGAACAAATCACAAGGAAATGGCGTGGTTTCAGCGATGCACCGTCAAGGATATTCCCGACAAATCCAACTAGTTCACCAAAACCTAATTCAATTTGATGGTGACGCCGGTACGAACGAAGAAAGGCAAAACACACGATGGCTAATATGCCTATCCAAATGTCAGGACCAAATGGTTCGTGCCAAGTGCTGAACTTGAGGAACTGACCATTTTTTTCTATCTTTCTCACAGTAAATTTTACATTGGAGGAGTCGAAACTGTCAAATTGCAGCTGACCTGTTGAGTACAGGGTTTGGGATGAATTGGTCAAAGTTGCACCAATAAATTCCAATTTCTGAAATCGTTTATACAGACCTGGATTCAATTTTTGTAGCGAAATTGTAAGGTTGTGTGTTTCTGCAAAAGCTAAAGACAACATTATATCCTTTTCGCATTTGTAACGCATCCTCCTTCTTTGGCTTAGGCAAACGGTTTGCTGTTTCTTCGGTGTATTTCGGATGAAACCATACCAGTCGGCAACCACAGCTGGAATAAGTTTCCTATTTCCATTCCAAAACAATTGACGATGAGCAATGTAGATATTCTGGCTCAAACGCTTTCCAAAATCTTCAACTGGAATGGGAATTGATGAACAGAATCCTCGGCAGATTACCGTCACTGAAATTGCATTTGGCTTGCATTCAAAACGTGGGGGTAAATTGAGAATGACCTTTAACGCTGGAAAGACTTCGAGCTTATTGAGCAAATTTGCGAGAACACTACTCTTCTGATCAACCTTCAATTGTAAATCCGCAACTTGTGTCGTACTGAGAGTCGAACTTGATAATGACAATGAAGCAGGGTTATTTTCCCACACGAAGATGAGGATGGTACGCGGGGGTACTAGGAATTCGCGTAGTGTCCAAACAGACCTTGTTAATCTATTCCATTCCAGATCAATTGTGATGGGACTGACGATCACATTTAATGTATTGGAATATCTGTAATGCTCTCGTCTCAATCCTATTACATCTCTGATCGCGATTGACCTCGACAACAATGAATAATTTGGTACAAACAGAGGTTTGGGAGTTGATGAGGAGTTGTAATAAAAGTACAAAACGTACTCTTCCCAGTTGGAATTTAATTGGGGAAACAAGCGGGACAAGCAGGCTGAATCAGAGCTCGAAACTTGTGAAAATGGACCAGTAACCACCCCAAATATCATGACAAGTACGAATTTCTTCATCGTTAATTTTAATTAATGTGCAACTGCTGCATTCAAATTTGCTGAAAAATTATCGTGAACCTTTGTTTCAACCGTTGTTGTGAGAACAAGAATTTAGAACTCAAATATCAAATCCACAAGAATATACATCGTGAATACAATATGCTTGCAAAGACGAACAAGAATCCAGGATTCAACGAGCTTCAAAGCGAATGCCACAAAAGAGCAAAATGTATTGAACTAGACTGATCTGATTCCAAGCAGTGGGTATTTTCCTTTGTCCCTTCGTCGCATTGAGATTTCAGACTTTGTCTTTGGATTTCAAACATTCCATATAGATATGGTCCCGCCCTGATATCTGTTAAGAAATTAAAATAACACGAATTTATAAAATTCCATGTAGACCGCGCTTGGTCACGCCAAGATATCCAGTTAGAACCATGCAAAACACGACGGGAAAATATTTTTGAAACTATTTGCTTGCCAGTATAGCGGAGTGGGTTTCAAATGCTGACTTTTAATTAGAGTTAAAAGCTCAGCCGCCGCCATACAGTCGGCAAAAAAATGGTTTTTCACGATTACCAAAACCATTCAAGTATGCATACGGCAAGAAAACATGCCCGTGGTAAAGGCCAGTGTGAATATCACTATTTCAGAAGCAACAAAAAATAATGATAAAACAATATAGGAGAATGTAAGGCTTTCTTTCATACAAAGAAAGTTCCAGACTTCCATGTATGTTCAGTAAGTATTTAACGCACGTATATGTATGTTCAAATTTCATATCTCTCAAGAGGCATAGCTTGAATACACGATGCTCTAAAAGCTCGTGTAATTATTTTAACAAATATTAACAGGAAACATTTTATTAATTAAATAGTTCTTATTGGGCTCCCGAAAACAATAACCAAGCATACATGAGCGATACGTTAGATGCTTCGACTTGGTTTAGTGACGGTTATGAAACTGAGATGTTGATGAGTGAATTGGATGGA